>JANXHW010000001.1:190165349-190297849 GCA_026170595.1 Plestiodon gilberti rubricaudatus
AGATTCCTGAGGTGACAGGGTGGATTGTACCATTTCAGAATACAGAGGGGATGCCATTTTTTTTAATTCTCCCAAAAGGTAAGGGGGACGACGACACACAACAACAACAACAACAACAACAACAACAAAAATATCTAGCACATCAAAGCCAGGGAATCTAGCCTACCCTGTTTGCAAGGTAGTTTTGTTTTTTTTACACAGGGAAACATTTGAAAATGTGATTGCCCCTCCCAGCTGTCTACTGAGGTACTGACATATTTTTTTCCCACTCAGGGTTCAAGCATTCCATTTTCACCTCATTTGGTTACATGTGTAGACCAGGCCTAAGGGGAGGCTCAGGCTACAAAGGTAGCTCACAGGAAATGTGGACTTGGTCTATGCATGCAACAGCAAACCGAGGAGGAAGTATGAGGAGGTTGAGTGGTAGGAGCACCAGTTTCAAATACTGTTACTCCTATGTGTTAAAAACAACGTCTTCCAAGTAAAAAATGCATGTCAAGGAAAAAAAGGTCTGGTTGGGCTCATTCCCTGTTATGCTAGTTGTGTTAGTAGGAGCTTTTTAATACAAGGGAGCATTGAGAAATGCCACACACACCCAAAGAGGTGCAATCCATCCTGTCACCTCAGGTGCCAATGAATTCATTCCCACTTTATTCTGCTGCATGAGTTGACCAGACTCTACACCCCTCCCCTGAGTCAGCTAGTCAGGCCAGCACTGACAGGGACCCGGTGGGAGAGAGGGAAGCTGTGTCCTCCATCCCGATTCTGAAAACAGCTCCAGACATATAAGAGAGGGAGAAATACATTCTAATGCTTCTCCTAGTCTCAAAAAAGGATCCAGGTTTATATGGCTCAAGGCCCTGTTCAGGCATTTGGTGATCACAGACAAATGGTGATCACAGGGATTGGGGGGGAAGGGCTACCTCATACATCCCTGTAAAGCCCTTCACACAATGCTCTCCACAGGAATGCCTGAATTATAGGACTTCTATTTTTTCCCAAATACAACATCTGGGTGGGTGGACATGTTCCTTAACTTATTCTTGGGGCACAGAGGCAGTACTCAATTTGTGAAAACTGGAAAGGGGGACAGGCCTAGCCTTCAAACGTCAAGACTAGAGCTGGCTCTTGCTCCGCCTGTACAAATAGTATCCATGATGGACAGGATGGGGACAAGTTGGGAAGTGTGACTAGGGAAGGGACTGAAACACTCCATCCCTTTCCAGCCCACCAAACCTTTTGTATAGTTGCCTCGTGTTCCAGAAGAAATAATGTACTCACTGTTTATTGCAATCAAACGAGCATGTTTCTTTATTGTAGGGCAGAACACAACTAAGCTAGCAACTAAAAAGAATAAGAAAGAACAGTCTAAGAATGGAATCTACATAGCTCCATCAAACAACAGAAGTTCTAAGGTTTAACTGGTTAGTGGCCATGTTGGTTCTTTAAGTAAAGGTAAAGGTGACCCCTGACAATTAAGTCCAGTCGTGTCTGACTCTATGGTGTGGTACTCATCCTTTCAAAGCCGAAGAGCCCGTGTTGTCCGAAGACGCCTCCGTGGTCATGTGGGTGGCATGACTCTCCTTGCCACAGCGCGTAGCATGCGGCTGGAACACGGAGCGCTGTTTACCTTCCCGCAAGCAGTACCTATTTATCTACTCACATTAACATGCTTTGGAACTGCTAGGTTGGCAGGAGCTGGCCAAGCAACGAGAGCTCACCCCGTCGCGGATTCGAACTGTCGACCTTTCGATCAACAGCTCATGGTTCAGCGGTTTAACCCACTGCGCCACCCGCTGGTATTAAATGCTTTAGCTAGTATTAAATGCTAAGAATTGAAAGGATTTTACCAGCATTGCACTTTAACCACCACATTAACAACTCCAAGTGGGGAAAAATGAAATGAGCAATGCCTCCCATTTTTCACACACACACCCTGCTTACAGATTTAACACAACGCTGTGGCAATTCAGGTGATTCTGCTGTTTTTCACACAACTTGAACATGGTCTCAAGAAAGAGCCAGCGAGCATCAGCTCCAGCCCATGGTAAGTTGATTGTATAAAGCCCGACATTCTATCCTGTTGTCAATATGGAGTCAGGGTCTGACTCTTGGCATTTGATTCAAAAAGCTTCAATTTCATTTGATTCAAAAAGCTGCAATTTCAACCGAGTGCTCAAAATCTGACTGCAGTTAGTTGTATTTGGCTTTCCCCAATGAGACTGCCCCAGGCTAAAGCACAGCCTGACTTCTTCCCATGGCTTTCACTCTCTGTGTGGGTGTCTGAGGATAAGACTACAGGCACTGACTCAACTTTGCACCTTTAAAGACTCAAATTGCGACCAGGATGGGTACAATGTGAAGCAGACAAGTTTGGGCTGGAAGAAGGGGCTGAATCTGACTACCGTTAGTACACAAAGGGAGTGCTTCATTTGTAGCTTAAGAACATAAGAACATAAGAAGAGCCCTGCTGGATCAGGCCAAAAGCCCATCTAGTCCGGCTTCCTGTATCACACAGTGGCCCCACCAGATGCCTCAGGGAGCACAAGACAACACGATAACCTGTTTCCCGTTGTCACTCCCTTGCACCTGGCACAGAGAAAACCCACTTCTAAAACCAGGAGGTTGCTTATGGCTCCCCTCCCCAGAGGAGTATCCATAGTGCGACTGGATACGGGCCCATCACCTGAAGAAGGGGTCCCCACTGTGGGATTGTTTCCCTCTTTTCCAGAGCAATGTCCTCCAGCCCTGAGACTCCTGGCAACTGAGGGTGAGACGATGCCTCCACGTCCCTAGAAGTCTCACCCTGGTTCCTCTCTACCTGTGATGGTCTTTTCCTCCATGAATCTGTCCAAACCCCTTTTAAAGGCATCTAGGCCAGATGCCATCACCACATCCTGTGGCAAGGAGTTCCACAGATGAATTACACGCTGGGTAAATAAATATTTTCTTTTGTCTGTTCTAACTCTCCCTCCACTCAATTTTAGTGCATGTCCCCTGGTTCTGGTGTTACGCAAGAGGGAGAAGAATTTCCCTCTATCCACTCTCTCCATCCCAGCTTCATCTGAGATCTAGGAAAGATGCAGTTGAGAAGGTTGTTGAATAAAATTGAAAAGCAAATGATGGCTGTTCTAGAGAAGTCTAGTTAATATCAAAGGACACAAGCTTCTGCCATGTGTATGAACCAGCACAACGTTTCCTGATTGTTACAGCTAATAATCATCAATCAAAATGGTTATCACTGTAGAGCTCACATACACCTTGAGTTATACGATTAGCTACTGAAGTGTTGGTTGACACATGTAAAGGCTAGCAACGGGAGACTGAGGCCTCCCTGCCTTATTTGCCCTTCAGGTACAGCATCTCTAAGTTGTGACGCTCTTGCTGCAGGGCAAGTAAGATCAAAAGGACCCCGCTCTACTGGGAGCAAAGCCTCTTCCCACAGAGTCCTAACACTTAGATAACCAATATCTAAGGCAGGGGTGATCAGTTTTGAACCCCACCCCACTACGTCACCAGGGCAGCTTCTACTTAATTCCATAGAAGGCAAATGGTGACCCTAGCAGGGGAGTAATAATAATAATAATAATAATAATAATAATAATAATAATATACAGTATTTATATACCGCCTTCTTGGTCATTGGATTTCTCCTCTGACTTTAATCGAAGGCAGTGTACATGGGCAGGCTTTCCTAACCCCCCTAATGGTTTTTTTTTTTTACAATATATAAATGTCCAATCTTTCATGAACAGCTACATTCCAGGTGGTATCCTTTTGCAGTCTGGCTTTTTTACACTGGCCATCGCCTCCCACACTTGACCGGAGCTCTTATCTCTCCTCACTGAGGCTTTCACAGCTTTTTGTCGGCGGCGTGTCTCGGACTGGCCATTCACCGATCTTCGGGCTTGCAAGGCAGCGGCTCTACCAACTGAGCCAGACGCCTAGTAGAGTAAATCTATCTAGTAGAGGTAGATTTTGACTTCACCCAAGGTTCAGGGTTCAGTGTCTCATGGTGAAATGCAGGTGAGGAAGGTCTCCCTTGGCTATCTGATACTGTGTCCTAGAAAAACCACAGTATGTCCACAGCAGCAGTGCAAACAAACACACTTGGATCTCATGCAAATGACTGTATAAACAATGTGCAAGTTTTGTGCTAACATCTCCTAGAAAGACAATTTGTCCACTTGTGCTTTAGTACTTTTCAAACACCTGTATTAACAGTTCTGTTTTTTGCAAGTCTGATCAAAGCAATGAACAGTGTAGTCAGTTTCATATTTGCCCATTTTGTTCTCCTGTACTAGATTACAGTTTGGTATCAGGGCTGCAAACTCCTCAGGAATATTGAAATTCAATCTTTTTCATTGGCATTATTTCTTAGAGTGAAACATGAAACTACATTCTTGGCCCCAAATGTTTGGCCCGTTGTGCAAGCTCTCAGTTTAAGACCCTGAATTTGTTTCTTTAAAAGTTGCAGTTTTAAAATGCATCTAAATTTAAAGCAAAAAATAAAAATAAAAAAATAAATGCACACATCCACACAAAAAGAATAAATTCTTAGAAAACAAAGAGCTAAGAAAGAGCAAGGCTGTGATAGATTAAATTCGTTTTACTAAAATATTTTAAATGCTTCAACATGGTAATCCAGACATTATCTTGAAATGAAATTTTTGCCTCTTGAGTTATGAACCTTTGCAAATAAGGTTTTATAATAGGAAAACTGTCAGCGCCTTAATTATAGGGTAATAAATAGCAATGCTGTATTAACTTCTGATATTTTCTTCCACTCCTAGAGAACGTGGCCAGCTATTGTTGGAAACTGATAATCACGTACTATATAGAACATCTTGCATTTGCAGCACACCCTTCATGCAAGCAGAACCTTTCACAAGAAGAAAGCTGAGGAAGCTGCTTCTGAGGAGGATGGAAGTAAGTCACTGAACAAACCAGCTTTGCATTTTAATTTCCAAATTCTGACTCCTGCCAGGAGAGACATTCCCAAGGCAAGGAGCATGCCAAGTCTAAAGTCGTTGCTCCAGTTTAAAAAAGCCAGCCTAACTTAACATTTGGTTATGTTGGAAGAGATGGAGCAATCACATCACAACTGAAGGAGGCATAAATGCTATCCAAAAGCATTTATAATAAGGAGGAGGGAATGGAATTTTAACAAGGAGTATTAAACTCTGGAAGAGCCCCTTTTATTGCTGACAAGCTGCGCAGGCTGTGTGAGGAATGAGAGGCCAGTCGGGCAAAAGGATGTGAGTGGGGGTGGAGAAGGAAGTCCAAGGTTAAACGAGGCCAGGTTGATCTGAAACGGTTAGAATAAAAGCAAGAACCTTTTGAGGCAGGTGTGGAGAGAGTCTGTTGTTGTGGGTTGAATGTTACATCAGGAAGAACAGACTGAGGCCTCAGTCCTCCTAAACATACACACTTGTAAGTCCCATTAAAACTCAGCAGGACTTTCTTCTGAGTAAACCTATTTATTTATTTAAAGAATTTATACCCCGCCTTTCTCCCAGCAAGGGCACTCAAGGCGGCTTGAATCAAACTGTAAAAAGAATAGAATTTGTGAACATCACCAGGAAGGTCCGTAATGCCTGATTTGGGAAAAAGGAGATAAAACCCATAGTGGGGCAGTAAAACATTTCAGATCCTGTGTGATTTTTACTTATTACATATTTATCCCTTCATTCCTCGAAGGAGTTCAGGGTAGCATATAATAACTCTCTCCTCCATTTCTATCCTCACAGTAACCTGATGAGGTAGGTTTGGCTTCCTCCGAGAACTTGGAGCAAAGTACATGGGGGTCAGACCTGCAGAGAAGGAGTGTGCTCAGTGATGGGGAGGGCTACGTGCAAATTTTGTGATGGGCCCAGAAAATCCTGTTGGCTGTCCACTTGGCAGCTGTTTAGGAAAGGTAATATTCTGCAAGGTGCTACAGGTGGCATTTTAAAATGGCATTTCTAAAAATAATTTGGAAGAAGGTAGAATGTGGGCTTGCTGTACTTTTATAACTATCCAGCTTTATGCCAATAATATAAAGGTTCTGAAATCTGAATCTGAATCTATAACTATCCAGCAGCAGCATCCTAGCTACCAGCAGACACTGCTCAAAAATGAAATGTTTCAGTGAGTTGAATTAAAAGAAAAAGTAGAGGGGGGGGGGAAAGGGAAAATAGAAGTGGGGGGGGGTGTATCATGAAAAGCCAGGCTCTTCTTAAGCTATTTCTCCAGACCTGAGCGCTCTCTCCCCAGTAGAGCTATTACCTGGCCCAGGAAAGAGGCAAAGGTGAATTTAAGGGGGGACAGACAGAGTCATTGCTTGCAAGGCTGGCTGCTAACAAAAGCAAGGGAACAGCAGCCTCCTCTCTGTGTGCAGAGCCGTGTTGTCGCTCGCAGCTATGTTCTCTGGCTTTCACATTCACTTGGCTTTTTACATTGGAAGGATCCCGAGCACTCTGATATTAGGCCAGGAAAATAGAAGCAGCAGTAAAAAAAAAAAAAGGAAGGGAAGGAGGGGGCTTTAATGAATTGGCTTCAGTGTGAGCACTTAATTTCCAGCTTAAAATGGTTGATGACGAGTAATGATTTTGGGGAAGGCAGGGAGGGGCTAACATCTCAATTTTGGTTCATAGTAGGGTTGGCCTTTTTTACTAGTCTCTCCCTCCCCTCCTCTCTCACTCACGGACGCGTTGCAAATGGGCCTCCTACACACACTGAAGTGTGCAGCTGTGCTCCAGCCCCAGGCACCCACCTACCCACAATTGCTATCTTAATGCATTTTACGTTTGCGGAGGCCAAAGGAACAGAGACAGGACTTTCTGCTTCAATGCTTTGTCTCCTTTTGCAGCGCCTGTCAACTGACACATGGCAAAGGCAGGATAGGGCCTTGTTGGCCTTTAATCTTTAATAAACGATTCAAAAGTGTGTGGAGGAGGAGGATCTTCTTTTTTCTCTTTGTGGCAGTTGGCAAAAACGTGTGTGTCACTTTTTCCCCACAAGTCCCAAACTTGCTTACAGAACAAAGTAGAGAGGTGATTATTGCTGACCATCATTCTGCATTTTGGCAGGCCACATGCTGGAAGATGTCCACCAAAAGTCAAAGGCTTAGGGGGAACCACAGGCAGATTCATCTCCTGATGAGTTTAAAATCAAGCGATGATGTGCATGGGTTAAGCAGCTATTGCAGATTAAATTAATAATATAGCTTGTTCCACCAATGCAGTTGATTTAATAAATGTAGTCACACCGTTGTGGGATCTCTCTGCCTCTAAAATCTTTCTTGTGAACTGGGCTTGGATATACTCCTTCACCATCCCCCCTGTTCAATCTGTTAATCAGCAGTGTTTCCCAAACGTTTTCGACCTGCGGCTCCCTTGACCATTAGCAACAATTGGCCACGGCTCCCCATTACATTATGTTGATGCCTGTCAATTGGCATTGCACTGTTTTCCGAGAGGATTCCGTGGCTCCCCTGGCTGGTTTCTGCGGCTCCCCTGGGAGCCGCGCCTCCCAGTTTGTTAACCACTGTCATAGGGTGACCAACGATGTAAGCGTATGACATGTGTTGCTAGAACTCTTACAGTGTTTTACTGATACTCTACGCTTAGTTATACAGGTGTGTGTCCCCCACTTAACAATGGGGATGCGCCCCCTGAACTCCATCATTAAGAGGGACCGTCATTTATGAGTTCTGGAGTTTGAGGCCTCTCCAGAGGCCTGTTAGGTGCCGTGTGCCTCTCTGGAGGCCTTGTCCCTTAGGAGTCTATTGACTCGGACTCAAGTCACATCAATGACTTGACTTTCTGATACTTTCTGATGTTCTGATACTTTGGATCTATCCGTTCCTGCATCTTCACCATCAAAGAGAATCCTGCTCTGCTTATTTAGCAATTCTACTCACTTTCTTCTCCTCATCCTCCACCACCCACAAACACAACACAACACAACAGAGAGAGAGAGAGATCATTTCGCAGGCTGGATAGCAAAAGAGAAAGGAACCAGCAGCCCAGTCTTTGAGCAAACTTGAGTTCAAGCCAAAGAAATGGATTTATTTAGTCTCATAAAGACAGGAGTGACTCTGAGCATGTGCACAATGCCTTTGCCTAACCACTGAGGAAGAACTATGTGCTCTCGCAGATTTCAGAGAAAGCGATTGAGAGTCAAATCAGAATAGAAGCATGATCTCCAAAATGGCTTAAGCTCATTGTTTCTGATTTTTGAAGTTAAGCATTTGAAATTGCCAACTGACCAGAAAAAAAGATTTGGACCAGTGTGCTCCCATGCCTTTTATAGCACCTTGAGCTGCTGAAATCATCATGTGAAGTTTTTCATTGTTTGAAAATAAGCAAGACCACCTACTAATGCCTGTGGATCAAGCTACTGTTAAAAAGCACCAGTAACAAGAGCTCCTACAAAAAATGAGAATTCTATGACTCAACCTAATGGGGCTTCATCCTGGAACCTGTTTTCAGTGCCAGACCCCACCCCTAGAGAATGTACTATATTTTTTTTTAAGAGTTCCTTTCCTTTGACCATATGCAGAAAGTCTTTTTATTACTGACTGCCAATAGCGGCATTAGGGGCTGGCAGTTTAATTTATTGACCAGGACTCCTATTGCTTTAATAGCTGTATGAGAAGCAGACTTTTAACTGGTGGAATGTTTCCTCTCCACAAAAAAAAGAACGCAAACTGTGGCCAAAGAAATGCAAGCTGACAATAAGGGATGCAAAAAAAAAAAAAAAGAATAAGAGGATCTCACAGCTTAAAACAGCAAGGCAATCAATTAAAAAAAAACCCTTATTTTAAATATATCAAATGCAGGAAACTTACCAGGGTTGGATCGGTAGAAAGTGAAGGAATAAAAGGGGATGTTGGAGAGACATGATTTATTTGATTGCAGAGAACCTGAATGAATTATTTGCATTCATTCCTAAATACAAAAGGTGGAGGGCAGACACCCATGCCAGACCTGATCTTCTCTGGGAAGGAATTTGAAGAACTCAGTCAAATAGAAAGAAAATGGGCACAGTTCTAGAGAGTCTTGACAAATTAAATTTTAACAAATCACTAGGTCCAGATGGCATCCATCAAGAGTTCTTAAGGAATTCAAATGTGAAATGGCTGATCTTCTAACAAAAATATTTAACTTGTCCTTTAAATTAGCTTTCATGCCAGAGGACAGACAGGTAGCCAATGGCAGGAGAGGACTATCTAGGCCTTTCTTTCCTACTTCTGTGGACTTCTCACAGGCAGTTGATGAGCCACTCTGGAAAACAGGATTCTGAGCTAGATGGATTTGGGGCCTGATCCAGCAGGGCTTTTCTTTTGTTCACACACAAACTCCCATCAGTGAACGAGGAATGCAGGAGATGAACAAGGCCACACATCATCCAGGCATGGTAAGTTATTTCTACAGAGTGTAAGCATAAATGCAACAGATGAAGCATTGATCTGTGTGTAGATGCATGGGTTGGAACTTGGAGAACACTTCTGGATTTCTGCTTTTTGTGCAACTGTTAAAGAGGCACAAGAGCCCTGCAAGAAATGAAGATGGTAGCCCGCCCCTAACTTTATGCACCTGGGATTAGGGGAAAGTCTTCCAAGGGCAGAGAGGATTAGGGAAGGGCTTCCAAGGCTCATCATAGATAGATTTTATGCACCTCTCATGTATAGACTCTCGTGCAAGACTGCACCCTTGCATGGACAGTATTACTTCACAGTGTGTGCAGCAAGGAGCATGGTCCAAGTCTTGGCTCCCTCTTCAAGAGGTAGTTTATTTTTGTGAGCGGGGTGTTTCTTGCCATTCACTGCCGTTTTGAAAGTGCTGGCAGTGCTTTTCATACGGCTATCCACAGCAAGAGGTTATCCAAGCACACACACACCCCATCAGAGATAGCATCTTCAGCACCAAATCACCCTACAACTCTGAGGAGGTGTCCAGGGGCAGTTAAAATAAAATGTGAAAAGCTGATGGTCAAGGGGAGGGCAGACTAGTGATCCATGCAAAGGGCTTGACCTTTGTAGAGCTTTCAAGGAAAGACCTGTCTGTAAATAGTGATAATTAGCCCTTTCAAAAATCCTAACAATGATTAAAATCTAGGGATCATTGCTTGTCAGCAAGCCTAAGAGGGCTGATTGAAGTGGCTGTTTGTTTGGGTTTTTTTCCCCTTGGGGGAAAAAAATAAAAATAAAAAAGAAAGGAGCACCCTACGGGTTAAGAGCTAGAGTGTAAGCAAAGGGAATACCGGATATCTTCCTGAATTGTTGGTTTCTCAATCCTAGTGTAAGAGTCTGCCCAAGAGATGCATCTAAGCATTCTCTCTCTCCTGCAGCCAAGGAACCAGTGCTGGCTTAACTCCGTAATAGTAGGTTACGTATAAATTAATGCTGATGGTCACCTAGCCAATTATGGTTTAACTATCTCTTGTTTACAGTGAGGTGTAAAACATGCCTTTAGAGTACAAAGGATCAGACAGCCTAAGCTACAATTTGTCCTTCATCCCATTATGCTTCCCCCAAGCCAGGCCTGGTGCTCTAGCTCTTGTACATAGGTATGTGTGCTGCAGAACATACTTCCCCTCTGTTGATTTGCGTGAAATGCTTTATTTCAAATACATGTTCTTGTTTACTTTTCAAAATTTACATAAATGTCAGCATTGTATAATTTCTATGTTAACAAAGCAGTGAGCAAAATCCCTTGTATGTTTATAAAATATTATTGTTTAATTTGCGTCGTTTAGGAATTCCAAATGTTGAGAATAGGAAGGAGGCCAAATACCATCTGTTTATAGCTATGATGCATCATCATATGTGCACTTAAAAAAATACAGAGGGAGAGAGTTTTCTTGGTCAATCCACTATATTTTCTACTCGCAATACGAGTAGAATGTTGAATCACTTTCAGAACCCTGCCAACATTCCCTGGTAAGGTTCGAATCCTGACCAATTAAACAAAAGAATACATTCAATTCAGGACATGGGTGAATTACAAGTCCATCTAGTGTCACGTGAATCTTTTCTCTTACAATTTATCTGGTTTTTATTCAGTCTACAACTGATCTTCTCAAAGTGCAAGATCTGAATGCATTTGGCATTTACTTGGCCTTGAACTTTGAAACTATCATGTGATGCTGTGATTGTGTGACATAGCTATTGTAGATCAGCTATTATGGACGGTGCTTTTCTCATTGTTTAGTTATTAATTTCACTTACACTGTAATCATATGCTTATCTAGGCTTACCAGAGTCCCAGAATTCACTGGGACCTTCCCGGATTGGTGCCCGCCAGCCCACTATCCCAGCCAGGCCCAACTATCCCACTCAACCTCTTCTTCTTCCTCTTCATCCCAGCCTTGCGCGCACCCTGAAAATGTCCGAGTTCACTCGGACGTTTTCGGAATGCTTCTAGCCTCACACGGATGCGCGACAAGGCTGGAAGGTCTCAGAAAATGCCTGAGTTCACTTGGGTGTTTTCAAAGTGCAGGCTTGCAAGGCTGGGACGAAAAGGACGAAGAAGAGGAAGAGGACAGGGAAGAGGAACAGTTGACGGAGGCTGCTGGAGTGGGGAGGGGTGAGAAGAAGATGAACAATGGAGGGGAGGATATGAGAAGGATGTGGGCATCTAAAAGCCAGCATCAGAGACAGTGGTCACGGAATACCTCTGTATCTAATCAAGGGGCACTGCATATCAATGGTGGGCAAACCCCCCCCCCCCCAGCATTTTATAGGTGGGAATCTGGGGAATAGTTTCTCTCCCTCCCTTTCATTTCCATCCACTGTAGCACAGAAGTGAGTAAAGGCAACGGCGGAAACATGATGACGATCAGGCTGTTCCTTCAAGGCAAGTAGATGGACGGTTGGACCATCAGCATTAGGAGGAGGATGATTAATACTGTATTGTCCCGAGTATAAGATGCACCTGATTATAAGTCGCACCCTTAAAGTTTGGTGCTATTAAAAAACTTTAATTAAATCACTGGCATTAAATATATGCCAGTAATTTAAACAAACAGTGCAATCCTGTGCATGTCTACTCAGAAGCAAGTCCCACTGTTCGGTTGTGTCGGCGGAAGTGACATCATGGTTCCTTGACCCGACCCCCCTCCCATGATGTCACTTCCGCCCCCCCTCGGGGTGCCGGAACATCTGGTAAGCCTATGCTTATCTGGGAGTAGGTCCCATTGAACTTAAGAAGACTTACTTCTAAATAAATGTTCCTAGGATTGGACTGTTAGACTCTATTCTACCTCCGAAGAGTTCAACTTACCATGTTATTCCCCTGTAGTATCCTATCCAATGCCGCAGTAACTTAGTGGTTAAGACGCTGAAGTGCATACCAGAAGGTAGGTAGGATCACAGTTCGAGACCCAGAGACCCGAGTGCCACGTGACAGTGTGAGCTACCGTCTTCAGCCCCAGCTCCTGACAACCTAGCAGTTCAAAAGTAAGAAATTTCAAGTAGGTTAATAGGTACTGCCTCGGTGGGAAGGTAACAGCATTCCATGCGCCTTGGCATTGAATCATGCCGGCCACATGACCACGAAAGCATCTTCGGACAGCGCTGGCTCTTTGGCTTTAAAACGGAGATGAGCATTGCACCCTAGGGTTGGTAACGACTAGCTTTCGAGCAAGGGGAACCTTTACCTTTATCCTATCCAAACAGTTCACAGGGTCAAACCCCACTTAGCTTCAGCATCAGAACTGCATCATGTGTCTTTAGACCATTCGTGATTTCAGTGGAAATAACCCTATTAACTGATAAGACCCTCTCCACTGATCATGTGAATGAGCTCTCAGAAAAATAACTTCTCAGTTTTTGAAAAACAAATAGGAGGGGGGTGTTCATCGAAAGACCCACTATAAAGATAAGATTTTCCGGAATGTCTGCACTGTTACTTTTTGGAAAGATGACATTTATCAGGCTACTTGTATTGAACATCTACAATTGCTCGTCACTTTTATGGCAGATTTTTATTCATGTCCACAGTGGCTTCTGAATAGCTCACCATGGTGGTGTTCAGGGCTAATGGTCCACTAGTGTCTAACAGAGGAGGAGCCAGACCATTTTTGTTCCGGTGCCCAAACCCTTGACGCCCCCCCATAAAAACGTGTGGCCGTAACCTTTGACGCCCCACAGCGCAGCCGTGCCGCAAATTTTTGGGATTTTTTATTTCAGTTTGGAAGCCTCCTTGTCCACTTTGTACCTCCTGTCTCCATTTCCAGCAGCACACATGATGAGGCATTCATAATGATGTGAATTTTGCTCTGCAGAATAAACTTGAAAGTGTTCCAAACATCAAACATGTGGTGTATTTCCCCTTAATGCCCTCTAGGGGGGTGAGTCAGGACTCCTGGGCTGCAAGACAAGGCTGCAAGGCAAGGGGGAAAAAACTACAATCCCCAGCATGCATCTTGTTCAGTCCAAGATGGCGGCGCCCAGGGAAATTGGAGCCTGCGCCCCTCTGAAGCAAGATAAGTGGGCCGAAAGCAAACACACGCCCTGGAGGGGGCGGCAGCTGCAGCGGGGGGGGGGGGGATTTTAAGAAAAAAACCCAAGAAATTGATAAAAAATGGGAAAAAACCCGGAAATTTTACAGAGGCCTGCGCCCCCCCCAGGGGGCCCAGCACCCTACGCCCTGGGGCCCACCGCCCCATCGCCCCATATCAGGTGACGCTTCTGGTATCTAATAGTGTGCATGCTAGATATGAGCAACAGGTTCCCCTTCAGTCCTCTGTCTCGGAAAATCCTTGGTAGACCCATGGTCCAGATTGTGCATTTCCCCCAGCCAATGAGCTGCTGTGACTGGTCAGAGCAATCACCACAATTTCCAGGCAAGAACTCGAGCAGCCCAATTCTGTCTAGCAGGATGCAGCGGTGCACATAAGGCGCCCGCTGCATACTGAGAAGATTGGGCCTGCCCCAGTGCAGCTGGCGGCCTCCTTGGGGTAAAGGGACATTTTTCTTTTAACCCCAAGTAACAAGCCAGCCACCCCAATGGACCTCCTTGAAAGCATGCCAGCCATTTTACTGGTGTACATTTGGGAGGCCCATGTAAGGCCCAACAGGCCTGGAAAGGGGGATAGGATAGAGGTGACCTCCTCTGTGATCCCTCCCCCTTCCCAGACCCAATCCACCAATCTCCCCTCTTGGAATGCCCCCATCCCACCCTCCGCCCAGCAGAGACTTACCTTCCCGTCACGGCACTGCACCATTCTGCAGGGGGAGCGGCGCAAGCCTCTCTGCCAGTGCCGCTGACTCTCCGTGCCTTATGGCACGTTTGCGACACTGTAAGTCTGTGGTGTCCTTCTCTTCTGAAGACATTGGACTGCTCCAGCAAGTCCCCTGTAGTATCGGCAGTCATTGCACACACATTCTAGACTCCAGTTTTATGGAACTTGGCTGCTGTGGGCAGGGCCATGTCAGCTCAGCAGTGTTGTTGATTGTGCCGTCTGTTGCCATGCAAGAAGTTAATTCTCTGTTTTTGCAGGGTATAGTGAATCATCCATCCTTTGTGTTGTTGCCATGTTGGGTTGTGTTGCACCAATCCATGACTGCTTTCAGGATTTTCTGGTAGTAAATCATAAGCATAACTAAGGCCTTTGACTAGCTTTGGGGGAGTAGCTCTCTATTTCAGATCCCCATATGTGCAATGACCTGAGTAATCCGAAGCACATGGCTTTTCTGTGATGCACCCAAACTGTGCTTGTGACCCTAGATTTTGCTGAGTTGCAGGCAATCTGGTCTTGCCTTGTGGCACAGGATTGAATCAGACAGCCTTTTCATCTCTTCAGACCCCTGGTTCCATAGCTGTTTACTTTCCTTGTCAAAGGATTTTTGTACCATCTTTCTACCTTAAAAAAATTCAGTGGTCACAAATTCATTGTAAGAATAAACAAGACGAGGATTGCACTGTGATTTGCAAAAAGTGCCCTTTTTCATGACAAATATTTTAATAACCTCTTGCCATTTACTGTCAAATAGTTCTGTTGTGCTGACAGCTGAGGTTTACAAGTTGTGGCAAAAGTGCTTTTCCAAAATGTTGTAAGATATTTGAGAATAATTGTGAAAATAGCAGGCAGTTTTGCAAATACTGCTTCACTAAATTGCATGCGGTGTCCATGCTGAATGCAAGGTGTGCTTGCTTAACTTCCTTTGTTGTTAAGTCCCTAAGAAGATTTGCCTCCCAACCCCAAGTTAATTAGCTAGGATGTCAAGTCTTGTAGATGTCTTTCCACCTTTAAAAGCAGGAGATTCCCTGAGAAATGGGCTTAAACTTCCTAGCGAGACCCAGAATGCTGAATGCCCAGATTAGTAGCAGGCTTTGTTGTGCTTACATGGGGGCAACCCAGCTGCAGTTTATCCTACTATTGCTAATGATGCTTGGAGTGATGGAGGTGGTTTGTGGATGTCGCATATGGGGTCCTTTCCCTAAGGAGGAAGCATAATAGCTGCTACTCAGGTGGTATACAGGAAGAAAAGAGCAGATCAGCAGTTGTGTCTCGGTTTGGTGTGTGGTGATTGGTAGGTCCTCTGTGCTGTGAGATTTCAAGGTACCATCGGAAACAGAATGACGTACCTTGCTCTGCCAGGGACAGATGTACAGGTGGAAAACCATATTGATAGGCTGGTTGCATTCCAGTCCTGGCAGAATGTACAGCTCATCTGTAGATGCAGGAGTCGAAACATTTCATCACAACGTTCTTGATGTTTTCCACACAGTCTCTTAACCCTGAGCACCGTACACTGTGCTGAAATTCCTTTTAACTTTTTCCCCTTAAAAAACTCCTTCATTTCTGCAGTTACTTTTTAAATTACAGCATCTTGAATTAGCATTTAGCCTTACCCAGTTAGAACGTTAACACCTCTTTTGCTGTGATGAACTGAACCGAAACTTAGATCAGGATGCTACCTTTGAAAAATAGGAAGGAAAAAAGAGTCTTCTCTTTCCCTGTTACTTGCATTGGTAATTGGTAACAAGCTCTCCCTGGCTAATAGTCAAATGCACCACAAATCCTTTCCACAAACAGCATTAATTGGTTATGAAGAAAGTATGTAAGACTAGGAATAACTGAAGGGAAAGATTACTGGCACATATGTTTGCATTGTTTTGCCACTGTGTAATGTATCGACTCAAACAGAGAAAAGGATATTCCCCTTATGGTAAAGCAGTGATGTCAATGTAAGTGTGCTGTTGTTAGGCTATGATTTGCAATTCCCTTAGGAATTACTAGTCAGGAGAAACTATGCCCCAGTGCATTGAAAGAACTGCCCTGAGAACTGATCAAATGAGGGGATCAAATGAGGGGAACTATCTGGAATCGGAACCTTAAACGGCGTATTCAATCATTACCCATCAGTAATAGCATCAGCCCACACCAGGCAGGTTGTATGCATGGACTGTCGAGGGTTAAATCTTACCTGGATTTGGCTTTTGGCATGCAGCTGCTAAACAACATTTAGGATGGCTACTGAAGGAATGTAAAAAAAACTCTCACTAGGCTCAATTTAGCCTGTAGAATCATACAACAGCCCAATCCTATCATTGGGCTGCACTGCCAGAACTCGCATTCTGGCAATGCAGCCCGACTTATGGTGTTGCAAAATGCGACGCTGTATAGCGCACAACCAGGCTGCTGACAGAAAAGGTGAGTGGTGCTGGCCACATGGCACCAGCCTCCCTGGAGCCACCACCACCAGTAAGTCAGTGGTGGGGGTGGTCTGTAGGAGGATTGGGGATATTTGTGGGTGGGGCAGGGAGGAGGCGGGAGGGGTGGATTTGGTGGCAGTGGTGCATGCCAGATCTTATCTCCTGCATTTTAAACCTCTCTGCTCCTTTTCTCTCCTCGGACATACGCCACAAAAATATGTGGGCATATGTCCGAGGAGACCCATTGGAGATTGGGCAGCCTACCAGGAGGTAAGTATAAAATAATTTTACTAGCCTCCTGCAGGCTGTCCGATCATCTCCCCACCACCACCATAGGATGCAGCATGTGCCTTTTTGGTGTGGCTGCATCAGCACCGGTGGCAGGGGATAGGATTGGGGCCATAGGTGCCGTCAGTCATCCTGGGCTAATGTTGTACCCTAACAGCTTCAATTTTCCCCTTTTTTGCCTTTTCAGATTTTCTAATTGTAATGACTACCCTTCCCAGGACATCAGAGCTGGGATCAGGGGGAAAGAAAGAGGAAGACAAGGAGGAAAGACCAGGGCAACAAGTTTCAAAAGCTAGGCTTTTTCTGGGGCTACTTTGTATTGAAAACATTGTGTAAATCCACCCCAAGTTTGACCTTCTGTAAGGTGCCTGGGGTCTTGAACTACTTTGGCAGCATCTTAGTCTTTGCACTTACCAGAGAGAGGAACTGCTCACCTGTTCTCTGCTCCACTTCGGAACTGTCCACAGTGCATGACCATACAAAAGGTATTTCAGCTACCAGCTCAGCATGGGTCAGGTGACCCAAGAGAGCTCTACCTGGTCCTACAGATGTGCTAACTCGAGCCTGGCTCTTGATTATGAGCAATTGGTAACTCAGGTGGAGTCAAAGGTGCCCTCACATATTCACACACAATACCCATCTCACAATACCCATATTCAGTGGTGTACTGGCCAGGGTATCAGTTTGCCCGATGGCAAGTGGGCCCCTGATGAAGTTTGATGAATGCCCCTTAAACATTAGACAATATGTTAAAAATGTTAATGAGCTAATTTAGAGGTGTGTATTAAATTAAAGGGCATAGGACCACCGTATATACATATATTAATTATCATTATTATTATTATAGTTGTGGGTGGGGGCCAGTCTGCCACAGCCCTTATTATCTACCCATTTTTCTGCATTTCAGCTTGACCACCACGTCACCTGTCCTGACACCTCCACTCCCTCAGTGATCTAATAGACAAAGGAGTTACACAGTGCTGTGAAATGTAGCCTTGAATTATAATGAAGCACCAAGGACAAGATGATGAAGAAATATGAACAGAGACCAATTGCACGTTACAAGGAACCATGATCCACCCTAAATATGTGACTTGCCACCCTCTTCTCATGCTTCCAGCATAAACAGAATGTGATGCAGAAACTTGTGTATCTTTGGTGAGATGTGTGTTAGCTGCTCCACAAGCGTCTGAAATTCTTCTGCAAAAAGGTGCACATGATCCGTAGTGTAGTGGTTATCACAACTGTTTTATATGCAGAAGGTCTTGAGCTCTCAGAAGGTCCTGAGAAGGTCCCAGTGGAACCACCTCAATAAACATTTGGGGGAGATACTACAGCTTAGTGGTAGAACATGTGCTTTGCATGATGAGGTCCCTGGTTCAATCCTTGACATCTCCAGGTAGAGCAGCAAGAAAATTCCTCTCCGAAACCTGGAGAGGCACTGTCAGTACTGAGCTGGATGGACCAATAGCCTGACTTGGTATAAGGTGATAGCTTCATGAGTTCTAGGTACAAGCAGTGCTTATATATCTCACCACAAGGAAGATGCATGACTTGCCTCTGCACATGTGCAGAAAGTGGATGTACAAGCCACTCGTATATCCCCTGTTGACCCTTCTTTGTCACCAGCATGGCTGTCCTGAGGTGGGATCAATGTAGTGATGACATCTAAACCTTCCTTTTCTATTTATCAAATCCAGCCTAAAATGTTTCCTCATTGTCTTTTTAGGGTGATATGAGAGAGAAGACTGGACCTGAATCCTTATTACATTGATGTTTGTTTTGTTTTGTTTTTCATCTGGGGAAGAGAAGAGCAACTACCACCCACAGATGGAATGTGGTCTTCTCTGTCACTGAGTTTCACAGCTTTGGGATGTTCATGGAGGTTTTGCTGATCCTGAGACTTCATACTGGAGACATCATGACCAAGGAATATTTTGAACCAATGCTGTTTGCTGAGAAGATTAGAACCTAGGAATCTTCATATTAAATATTTGTTACCTCAAGACTTTACCACTCTAGATTGCTCTACATGAAAGGTTCAAATATGTGAAGAATATAGCAGGAAGGGCACAAGCTTGGCTGCCCAAGTATGCATGATACATTACCTTCCATCACCTTGAATAAAATACAAGGTTGTTTTTATTGCTTTTCACATTTATATCCCATCTTTCCCCCAGTTAGTCTAGGATGGCATGCATGGGATTATCACATTTTAGCTTCATAAGAATGCTGTGAAGTAGATTCGATGGAAGAGAGAGTGATTGAACCAGGGTAATCCAGCTCTCCTCTCTCCAGTCCAAGTTCAGCATTCTGTACACTGCATAAGAAAAGCCCTGCTGGCTCAGGCCAATCAGTCCAGCATTCTGTTTCCCACAGTGGCCCATCAGTTGCTTCTGAGAAGCCCGTAAGCAGGAGAAAAGGCTGACTTCTCTCTAGCCATTGCTCCCCTGCAACTGGTATTCAGAGGCATACTGCCACTGATGCTGCAGGTAGCCATAGCTATCATGACTAGTAGCCATTGATAGACATTAAAGCCATCTAGGCTACTGGCCATCACCACATATTGTGACAATGGAAATTCAGAGATGAATTGTGCGCTGTGTGAAGTACCTCCTTTGTCCATCCTAAATCTCCCACCGATACATTTTATTGGATCACCCCAGGTTCTAGTATTGTGAAAGTGGAAGAAAAACCTCTCTCTTCACTCTCTCCTCACGATGCATAATTTTATATGTCTCACAGCCCAATCCTAACCCAACTTTCCAGCACCAAATGTAGCTGTGCCAATGGGGTCCATGCTGCATTATGCGGTGGGGGGGGGGGCAATCACAGAGGCCTCCTCAAGGCCAAATTTGTTGCCTTACCTCAGGACTGTATTGTGGCTGCATCAGTGCTAGAAAGTTGGTTAGGATTGGGCTGTCAGTCATGTCACCCTCTGACGTTTAATGATGTCTTTCCAAGCTAAAAAGCTTTAAATGTAACCTTGTAAGGAAGGTGCTCCAGCCCTCTGATCGTTTTGGTTGCCCTCTTTTTCACATTGTCCAGTTCTACAATATTCTTTTTGAGGTGTGGTGATCCAAACTGTGTGCAGTATTCCAAATGTGGCTGTACCATTGATTTGTATAGGGGCAATATAATATTAGCTGTCTTACTGCACAATCCTGTGTAAATAATCCGCTGCGGAGTGCACGCTCCGCAGGTGGAGGGCGCTGTAAACGCTCCGTAAAGCGTGTTTTTAGCACCCAGCCCTCACTCCGCCAGCAGAACCCTGCTGCGGCCACCGGAGGAAGGTAAGGCTTCCGCCGGTGGGTGCAAGGGTGGGCGGTGGTTGGCCGAGCCAGCCCAGGAGGGGGCGGGGCTGTTGACCGCGATATCCCCATCCCGTTCCCAGGCTCGACAGCCATTACACGGCCGCCTCGGATTTCCCCATTGGGGCTTCCTGCTCTACACCAGGGGAAGGGGACGAACATCTCTACAACAGGGGAAGGAGACCCTGGGCCGTGCCAGAACAGCCCGGGAAGAGTAGGATTGCACTGTTATTCTCAATTCCTTTCCTTGTGACTTCTAGTATGGAATTTACCTTCTTCACAACTGGTACATACTAGGTTGATGTTTTATTGAGCTATTCACCGTAACTCGCAAAATCTCTTTCTTGGTTCATTACCAACAATTCAGACCCCAATCAGTGTGTATATGAAGTTGGGATTTTTTGCTCTAGTGTGTGTTGTTTTATACGTATTAACACTGAATCGCATTTGGTTGGCCATTTGTACAGTTTGGAGAAATCCTTTTGGAGCTCTTCACAACCTGCTTTGCTTTTACCTCTTTGACTAGTTTTGCATCATCTGCAGCTTGACCAGTTTGCACTTTACACCTAATTCCAGACCATTTAAAAAGAAGTTAAAAAGCACTGGTCCCAGGTAGATAATTGGGGGACCTCCCCTTCTTACCTCCCACTATTGTGAAAATTTCCCATGTATTTCTACTCTCTGCTTCCTGTTCTTTAACCAGTCACCAATCCATAAAAGGACCTGTCTGATTATTCCATGACTAAGTTTATTCAAGAGCCTTTGGGGAGGAACTTTGTCAAAAGCTTTTTGAAAATCCAGATACAGTCGGACCTTTTTATCTGCTGGGGTTCTGTTCCTGGAACCACAGTGGATAAGAAAATCAGTGTTATATGAAATCTGGGGTAGTGGTGGTGGTGGTGGTGGTTGGGAGCGGTGCCACATTACCTTTTTTCCAGCATCTTCGCCGCTTCCCTCCTCAGTTTGTTTAAACTGATTGAAAAAACAAAAGCCACTACTGGAAGCAACCTGTAAATGGCGCCAGAGACTCCTGGCTGCATTTTTCAGCAGTTTGGACATGCGCAAGAGGCTGGAAGTGGCTGGCAGGCCCCCAACAACGCTGAAAAAAGAGGTAATGTAGTGCGGTTGGACTCCCTCTTCCACAGTTTTGCCATCCGTGTTGAGTCAAATCTGTGGATAAAAAAAATGGTGGATAAAAAGGTCCGACTGTATAGAATATAAACTGAATTGCCTCTATCCACATGCCTGTTGATGCTCTCAAAGGACTCTAGAAGGTTAAGGAGGCAAGACTTACCTTTGCAGAAACCATACTGATTCTCTTTCAGCAAGACTTATTCTTCTTTTTATCTTTAATTATATTTTCTATGGTTCACCCAGAACAGACATTAAGCTGACCAGCCAGTAATTTCCTGAAACCTCCCCTGGATCCTTTTTTAAATATCAGTGGTACATTGACCTCTTGCCATTCCTCTGATATGGAAGATGATTTAAAGGACAAGTTACTTATTTTTGTTAGAAGATCAGTCATTTCACATTTGAGTTCCTTAAAAACTCTTGGATGGATGCCATTTGCACCCAGTGATTTGTTAAAATTTCATTTCTCAGTACTCTCTAGAACTTTGTCCCTTGTCCTCTTGACTGAATTCTTCAAGTTCAGATAGGTCAAGTCAGGCATAGGTTTCGGCCCTATGTTGTCTTCTGTATTGCAAAGAATTCATTCAGGTCCTCTGCATTGTCCATATTCTCTTTATGCTTCCCTTTTGTCCCCTCATTTATGTAACGACCCAGCCACCTCCCTAAGTTTCCTGCTTTTAATACAGTATTTTTTTAAAGAAGCTTTTTATTGTTTGTCTGATGTTTTTAGCCATGGAGTCCTCATAGACTTTTGTCACATACGCTACACCACATCACACCACACTGCTCCTCTGTTCTTATAAATGACTTGGACTCAGCATGCAGGGCAGGCCATCTTCTTTCACATTGTAATTGCTAAGATAAACTGAGAATGCTTTCTTGACCATGCTGTACATGTGTCGAGTCTGGTAATGAAGGCAAAGCACATGAGGAGGCATTCTCAGTGATGAAATGTCTTCATCTTGGAGACTCGCCAATGTCTGTGCATGAGCATTTTTCCAGAAGTGCTGCATGATATTTTTTGCAGAGGCTTGCTGGGATTAAGATGAGGGACACTGGATAGGAAAACTGGAGGGGTGTTTGTGTCCCCTCCTTGATGATGGCCTTCCTATCAGATTTTTTTTAGACATTTGATTTTAGAATTTATTTTTATCTATAGTATCTTCCAAGGGGTGGACGCATGAGCCTCTGTGAACAACAAATCCAAATAACAATAGAAATTGGATTTAGTAAGCCGGGCAGTGTCTGGTGCAGTTAAACTATTTGAATATCAAATGCACAGGGGACTAAAGGAGCTAACTACACTTGATTGGCCCAGGTGTATGGCTCTGACTGTTGCATGAAGTAAGGGGATTTCCTGTGTGAACTAAGGCAGGAGCTTGGCATGCATGCAGCAGGTCAAAGTATTTAGGAGCTTGTCTGGGGCTAAAAATGGACATTGCATAGAAGAACAGAGGGAGAGATGTGCTTTGGATTACAGTGTGTTTGTATGACTTGGGAGGGGAAACGAATTCCATCTCTTGGGGTCAGCTCTGGATATTGCTTGCCACCTTTTCACAGGGCAAAGTTCCAAAGGTATAGTTCTATAATGTACCACAAGAATTATTCTGTCCTCAGAGGGGATTCTGAAAAGGAGACCTGCAGCCAAATCCTATGCATGCTTAAGCAGAAAGCAATCCTGTTGGCTTCTATGGAGCTTACTCCAAGTATGCATGCATACAAATGCAGCATACACTTCCCACCTTTCTAAAGGTCAACACTATGTGTGATGGTCAGTCATGTGAATGTCTGTTCTGAGATTTTTCTCAGGGCAGACATTCCCAAGCAGTGGGGAAGAACTGCTTCCCAAGCAGTTGTGGGAAGATGCTGTCTGTGTCAAAAGTTAGCATACGGTCTGTGCACTTATCACTTTGTGGGCTGTTTTCCTTACCAAATTAATTCCCTCCAAGCTGCTTCTCGCCCTGCAGAGAAAAAGGTAGAGCTGCAAGTTGAAATGGAACAGCAGCAGTGGGAGGAAAATGCTTAATCCTTCCCCCACCTGTCACTTTACCCTCCCAGCAGATTTGCCAGACCTGGGGTTCCAGGCCTGTGTTTCATGGGAAGTGCGAGAACTGGAACATTAAGCCCAAGTGCATCAGTGAAACCTTTAAAGCATAGTGTCAAATTAAGATGCATGCCCAGAGAAATCTATTTGCATAATTATTTTGCTGTTGCCCCAAAGATGTCCCCCTGCTTCCAACTCAGAGTACCCTTAAGGGACTTTCTCTCTTCTTCAGACCCCTGTCTTGTTTTTAAGGTGTTGACCCAGGCATAGAAGATTCTTGGCCCTTTATCCTGCAATTGTCCACTTTACGCTCCATTGCCTTTCGCGTGACTTACAGCAATGTACAAACAGGACACAGAGCTTCTTGTCAGCTATTTCACAGAAGTAATCTCCACAGCTGCCACCATGGGTTCACTTAAGGGAGCTGTCACCAATCACAGCTTCCTAAGAAGCATACCTATATCAATACATGTGTGCAAGTATGCGTTTGTCTTGTTCACACCACTTTCTTAGATGTGTACACTCATCATTTGGAAATGGTTGCAACATACAGAAGCAAGTAGATAAATAGGTACCACTTGCGGGAAGGTAAACAGCGCTCCATGTTCCAGCTGCATGCTACGCGCTGCGGCAAGGAGAGTCATGCCGGCCACATGACCATGGAGGCGTCTTCGGACAACACTGGCTCTTCGGCTTTGAAATGAGGATGAGCACCACACCCTAGAGTCGGACACGACTGGACTTAATTGTCAGGGGTCACCTTTACCTTACAGACATATATAGTTTGAGTGGTGAACCCATTATAGATCTTCATTCATTCCTTTTGGTCAGACATAAGAAAAGCCTTGATGGTGATGGATCAAGCCAAAAACCCACCTAGTCTAGCATTCTGCTTCCAGCAATGGTCTACCAGCTGTCTCTGGAGGCCCACAAGCAGGAGAGAGAAAGACATACTTTTCTCCAGCTATTCCTCCCCTGAAACGTATTCAGAAGCATATGACCTTTCGGACAGCCCAATCCTATCCCCCACTAGCCTGTGCGATGCAGTGGCACCAACAGAGCATGCAGTGGTGGTGGGGGAAATGACCAGACAGAGTGGGAGAGGTATGTAAAAATCATTTTTATTTAAGTCTCTGTAAGTAAGCTACCTTGCCACTAATGAGCCTCCTTGGACCTATGCCAGCTACCGGTGTAACTCCTCAGGGAGTGTGGTGGGCTGAGAAAAGGGAGATAGGATCTTGGCGTGCACTGCTGCCACCGAGATCCTCCCCTTTCCGCCCCCAGTTCAGCCCAGTCTCCACCCCAATCCTCCCCCAAACCATCCCTGCTGTTGCCTTACCTGCTCTGGCAGGGTGTCTGAGAGCTGCTGGCATGCGTGTGGAGCCTCCGGTTATTTGTGCCAGCAGCTCCGAAGCACAAGATGGTTGTGCAGCTTTTGCACTGCACTGCTGGAACAGGGCTTACAACCAAAAGCATCCTTGTGCATGACCTTAAAAAACATAGAGTTTCTGATGTCATAGGGTCCCTATAATGAAGTAGTTATGACTGCTTGGGCATTCCATCCCACCCCTTTACCTAACCAGGTGTGCTTGGCTGCCCAATCAGTGGTCATATGCCAATCTCACTAGGGAAAAATCAAGGGTTTTGGCATTATTATTATTATTATTATTATTATTATTATTAATAATAATAATAATAATAATAATAATAATAATAATAATAATATACCGCATTTTAACAAAAAGTTCACAAAGCGGTTTACAAACAAAATCAAATGATTAAATGTCTCCCTGTCCCAAAGGGGTTCACAGTCTAAAAAAGATGCAGAACACCACCAGCACACAGCCACCAGAAAGACACTGTGCTGGGGTGAAAGGGGGGCAGTTACTCTCCCCTTGCTAAATATAAGAGGAGCACCAATTGAAAAAGTGCCTCTTGCCCAGTTAGCAGGGGTTTTCAGCATAGCACTCAGGCTGGCATTTGTGGTAATCATCTTCCTTTCCCCTAGCCCTAGCTAGGCTGTGCAGAGTTCTGATTGGCTGGCTGTTTTGGCAATCACAAAATCACTTTCCCTGCCTTTGCCCAGAGCAATGTTTCAAGTTAAAAACAAAACGAGTCTGATTTCTTAAAAAAAAAAAAAAAGGTTGAAGAAACTAACTGGATAAACATCTCAATTAAAGAACTTTTTTTTAAAAAAAGACAGAAGCATGCTGAAATATAATGAAGGTGTTTAATAACTGGAGTGGATTCTGAGTCAGGTACATGAGGAATAAATTTGGAGAGAAACAGAAAACACTCTGTAGCAAGAAAAAAAACTGCTCTAACTTCTGTAAATACATGTGTCTGTCTGTCCACACCCAAAGCTGCATTCTAATACCTACAGTATGCTTGTTGACACTTTTTTATTTTTGAATTAGGCTTTCTGATTTCAGTGGTTTCATGTGAAAGTCCATGCATCAGTAAAGCTTTCCTTGTTACAGTGTGCCGAAAACCTGCCACTCAACTCCTTAAGATATGTGCTCTGATTGCTCATGGCTCAATTGCATGTGGCTCAATTCCTTGGGAAGGGAAAAAAAAAACCCACGAACAGTGTTGGTGCAACACTGCTATGAAAAGACCCGTCTAGTGTGCAATAGAATGACTAGTCCTGGCAGCAGCAGGCACATGCAATATGATCCCATTGTAATACTGTTTGATGCAGCAGTATGTTTGATCAGTTACCAGTGATGAATATCATATCACATCAAACAATATGATACAGTCTCATTGTATGGAATTATGGCTGCTGTCAATCAGCCAGTGTTCTGCTCCTTTAAGTGCCACCTTTGGGGAATGGAATAAAATGATAGCTACACATGCATTAATAAATAAGTTGTTGCATGAATTCCATACAGACCTGTTGAGATTTTGTTGTTCTTTTCTTTCTGCATTTTTCTCCTTTTTCCTTATCCTTTTTTCCCAAAGAGAAAAAAAAAACCCTCACATTATAAGTAAGTGTTTGAATGACTGGCAAGAAAAACTGCTTTGCCTCCATTTAAAGGGACGGCCATATGACAAGAAATATATTGCCCTGTTATAATTTTTTTTCCTTTAGAATAAAAGTTTACAGTGACTGAAGTTACTGATGGTATAGATTCTCAACAGCTGTCTTGCTTTTGAGGGGAAAATAATGGATATTAAAAATATTTCTGTTTTGTTTTGGAGTATAGCAAGTGTCTGCCTGCATTTTTGGTTGGGGAAACGTTCTGTGAGTGTCTCATCTTTAGGAATGACGCATTCATACTCATAGATTCTCATTTGGCATCGAAGACTCACTTGTCAATAGCAAAATGTAGTTAGAATGTATTGTAGTGTCAATTGTTGTTGAACCTGTGTTAGTTTAGTTTAGTTCATTTTAAGCCATCGTATTTTAACATGTGGTATAGCTATCTTCTGCTTCTTACAAAACATGGAGATACACCAAAGCAATCTTATTGATCAATAGCAACAGTCCAGTAAGGTTTTGCCTGTTTCTTACTTCTACTAGTTCATATATTATCTGAGCTACGGTAGCTAACATGTTCGGATAACTGCTCATGTGATTCGTCAGCTTGTATAAGATGAGCCCAGCTGGATCAGACCAAAGGTCCATCTAGTTCAGCATCCTGTTCCACACAGCAGCCAAGCAGATGCCTCTAGGAAGCCCATAAGCAGGGTGGGAAGGTAAGGGCAAATCTCCCACTGTTCCGCAGTATATTGTCTCTGAACCTGGACGGTACCACATATAGCTATCTCAGCTAAGAGCTGTTAATAAACCTCTGCTTCTCCTTGAATTTGTCCAATCTTCTTTGAAAGTCCTTTAAGCTAGCAGCCATCACTATATCTTGTGGCAGTGAGTTCCATAAATTAATTCTGCATTGCGTGAAAGAGGTCCTTTCTTTTTGTCATTTTTGTTTCTATTGCCAGACAAAGGAGACACTCATGGAAGATTGCAAGTGCTATTTCTGTGCTTTTCGGTTTCCAGCGCACTCTGTTCATGGAAGAAGCCACTGCAATTTGTGTGTGTTACCTTCTACAGTCTTGGAACTGTGTGTATCCTGTACTGCAATCCAGATGGGCCATTCATATGAATGGTCCCTTGTGCTTAACCCTTTGGCCAAGTCTGTGTAAATGTACTTGCTCACATTCATCACTTGCTACCCTTTCCTCTCCCTTCTCTCCATTGTTTGCTTCTTTGCCTTTGTGGCTTCCACTGACGTTGAATGTAAGCTCCTTGCGGGCAGGAGACTTGTCTTCTTGCAAAGCACCACGGACACTGATAGTGCTATACAGAAATACATCCTAAGCATTAGCCAGCTCAGAGAATGTCCAAAACAGGCCTTAGCATGCACTTCAGCAATTGCAGTATGCAATGCTGCCTTCAGCTTCTGATGAATACAATAGCCTGTCACGCTGCCATCTTCAGCTGTCATGTTGTCATCAAGCATCCAAGACTACTGAGGGTCAGCACCCTTGCAAGCTGGGCTTCTTTTCAAGATCAAGCTCAAGTGTGAATACATCGTACTGCACCTTATTGCTTAGAAATCGTTAATTTGGTAGACACACTCTGCTATATTCTGATCTTGCCTGATCATACAAGCTGTGTGCAAGGGATCTGCCAAAGTTGTTTGAATGGCAAATTCTTCCAAAAGTATGCTGTGGCATGGGGTGTCGTACTATGGAGTCTTGGGAAAAACTTAACCCAATAACATGTTGCTGTCCAGTGTGTTGAGATGGTGTTTAGGAGCCCTGATGTATGATGAAAAACATTAGAGTGTAGTCCTTTGTTTTGAACGGCTCACAACCACAAAATAAGACATGACAATAAGAGAATGGTGCTACTGTTGAAGATTCCCTTTCTCTCTTCAGATATGTTGTTGTTAGCAGTCGTGCTTTTCTCCTGGGGTTATTATACCTCCAAGGGCTTCTCTTGCGAAAGGAGTATTTGCCTAAGTGTTCTGGTCCAATTCCAGTTCGGATAATTACACTCAGCCTAATTTAATAGTTTTATTTGGATGTTTGCATTCTCCCCTTTGCATCCCTCAATGGTGTACGGGTGATGCTGTTAAAAGTTGGTTGCGTTTTAGGAGATGGTAAAGGCAATTTGATTTAGATATACAAATAGGACTTTAATGGTCCCTGATTTGTGAAGCTCTTGTATGCATAACAATTCCAGGGCCGGCATTGTTAGGAGGTGAACTGGAAAAGAAATAAAAGTAAATTTGTGCTTCCATTAAGATTGCTTTCAGACATCAAAGCAGTAGTAAATCAAGCTCCGGTGTTCCAGGGAGATCACACATAATCTGCTGTAGAAACAGTGACATCCTTTTCAATCTGATGATGATAGGTGCTTCGTGCTTGATGACAGCATAATAACATATAGATAGAAATGAAAAATATAACAGAAGCGTATGTAAAATGTGCATGCTACAATGGGCCTCAGCCTATTTTTCTGGAGGTTTGGGATCTGGAGACATTTGAATGCTGCCAAAACATTTGTTTATTTTGATTAGGCCTATCGTGCCAGTCTCAGGTACAAGAGTGGGATATTTTTTTTAATGTGGATTTCCAAAAATAGTTACACCTTGTTTGTTGGACCAAGTCATGTTAAGTTATGGCTTTAGACACTGAAGACTTATTTTGTCTGAAGGTCCACCACCCATGCATTGCCTGTTGGCCAAATGTAAACAGTTTTCAACATGTTTGAGATGCACAGACAACTCTTCAGGGAGAAGAATACTTCTGTACAACATGACATCTTGCTACCTTACTTATAGTAGCATCTCCAACGGGTAGCGCAATCCTGCCCAAGTTTAGGGTGGCGGAGTGAGCTCTCTGCCACCCTAAGCCATCGCAAACGCTCTTACTCTGCAGCCGGATCTCCATGCAGCCGCCGGAGGAAGGAAAGCAATCCCACAGCGGCCACATGGGCGGTCTGGGCAGTGAGGGAGAGGGGCCATTGGCCGTGCCGGCCAGAGAGGAGGCGGGGATGGCGTCAACCATATCCCCGTCCCCAGTCAGCTGACGTGGCCATTACACGGCCTCCTCCAATGTCCGCCAGCTAAATAGCTGGCAGAAATCCGAGGAGGCCCATTGGGCCTTCCCCGGTTTACACCAAGGGAAGTGGATGAACATTCTCTTTCCCCGAGTGGACCACCGGGCCGCTGCAGAGTGGCCCAGAATGGGGATAGTTACATAGGATTACATAGGATTGCGCTGTGAATCTCAGCTACTTCAGAGCGTGTCAGTCAGATCTAAAATAATCTTCTTCTTCATGGTATTTGTGCAGCCATACATAGTCAAGTTCTGCATGTTCACAGAGCTGACACTGGAAGCTTCCAGAACTTTGTTGAGGTTTCTCCCCTGTGTTTGAGTGAGAAAATATCATGTGCAGCCGTGCGCCTCAAGCCTGTCTCCCAGTTCCTTTTTCATTGCTGCTGAAGTAGCATTGTGAGGAATGCTTTCCTTTGTCCCTTCATCCCTTGTAGTCAAAGATAATCAACTTTTACCTCAATTTTAGCATTTGTTGTAAATATTCTTGTTAGTAGTATTTACTTTTTTTGAGAGAGAGAAACAAAAGTGTTAGTAAGTTAGCCAACCCTCCCTCATGCTATGGTGAGCAGGGTTACTTTTAAGAAGTAACACTACTGTGAAGCAAAACTTCCCTCTACTGAGAGATCTGGCACATATTTTCGCTGCCTGGAAGGCAGACATATTGTGGACACCTGTGTCCATTGTATAAAAAAAAAATCCATGCAGAGGAGGAGCAACAGAAAACTTCATCTGATGTCCACATTCTTGGCGATGGCTCTCACTCCTACAACAGCCATGTTGGTGATCCTGCCTACTCCACCCCCACCACCTTCAGCTTCTTCAAAGAAGACATGGTAGATGGTATAAAAATGTTCTTCAGATAACTGTCTGTACTGAGGAGTTGCCCACAAGGGGCACAGCAAGTGACGTAAGTACTTGGCGAGCAGATGGGCAGAATCAGGGATCCCCCCTTAAAAGAAGACAGTTCATCAGTTGAAAGCCAAATCAACAGGAAAGACTTCTGGGGCACCAACATCAACACAATCCACCTCAATGGCACAACCATAAACACTATCAGTACAGATTCTAACAATGTATAAACAAGAGGGGGTGCATGGCATCAGAAACACTTTGCTTCCTGGCATGCATGATTTGGGACTGGTGCATTCAACAGCACATTACCCCACAACAGCACATTCAACAGCCATTTCTCTAGGAGGGTATCTGACAACTTAACAGATGCTCTCAACGGAGTGACAGCCCATGAATGGACTCTTGACACTGACGTCTTCTGCTATACAATTCATCATCACCAGGTCACCTTGCGGTAGACCTGTCTGCAACAAGTCTCAGTGCCAAGTGTGGCACGTTTTGCAGCTGAGCTGCACATGATCCCCACTCCATACAGGATAGGTTTCTAACCCTGTGGGAAAGGGACCTGGTCTATGCATTTCTCACCATCTCATTAATGGTCACGGCCATGAACAGGAAACACAAGCTCATCACTGATAGCATCAGTGATATCAGATTATATCAGATGATATTCATGTTGACCAAGGCAGATATGGTTCGCACCTCTGTTCAAGATAGCAAAGGACAAGTGTCTCCATCTCTCCTCCTACCCAAACCTCCTTTCCAAGAATCAAAGTTGAATATTACAACCCTGAAACACTGAGGACAGCAGCATGGATGATCTGGCCTTGGTTGGCATTGAGGAGGAGCTAAAGAACATCAACATGTAAGGTTTATTCAGCAAAATGGAAGTGCGTCTGCACATACATGGAGTCTAACATCTTTTAACTACTGAATGATTCAATTCAAGGCATTCTATATTTATTTATTTATTTATTTATTTAAGGAATTTATATCCCAGCCTTGCCATGTCAAAGCATATGCCCAAGGCGGCATATGTAATTCTATTCCCCCAAGTCAGGAGGTTTGGAAAAATTTTCATTGAGAGTTCATTTTACTGCCATCTCTGCCTTTCACCAAGCAATAGGCAAGGTACATGTTGTATTTTTTCATCTCCACTGAAGAAAAAAAAGCTTATTTAAAGGTCTATCTAACTTGTACCCACCAATCAAACATCCAATTCTGGTAGGTGTTTGATTTTGTTCCAAGTTATCGGCAAGTCATTTGAAGCTAGAGCTACAGTGGACCTCTGCCTACCCACATTCAAAACTGTGTTTCTGATATGTGTTACCTGGGCTTGGAGAGTCACAGTCTACTCCTATTCTTCTCCCCCCACTGATGCAGCAATGCCAAAATGGCTGCCGCTGCATCCTGCAGGGGGCAGTTGCAGAGGTCTTCTTTGGGTAAGGAAACATTTGTTCCCTTACCCATGGGTAAGCCTTGGCAGCATGGAGGGTTCCGCTTGGACCTGCGCTAGTGAATTCACTGGTGCAGGTCTGTGTGGACCTGCACCGCGGGATTTGGTCTGGAAAGGGGGTTAGGATTTGGCAGCTGCCACTGCACTGATCCTGGCCCCTTCCCAGACCCAACTCAACCTTCCCCCGTCCCCATCGCTGCCTGATGGATGGGGTGTTGTACCAATGCTCAAGGCACACAGCTGCGTATGGGGTTTCCTCACTCAAGGACAAGGGGAAGAACACCCAAAAGGCTCTGGAAGCTTCCAAGTCTGGTTCTGCGGCGCACACGCGGAATGTCACTTCATGTGTTTGCACAGATGACAGCTAGAAGTGCTTTAGTTACAAGTACGCAATCTGTCCTTTTGCTGATTGTGCATGTACATTCCATGCATATTTGAAATGACTTAAACTTAGAGAGTACATAATGAATAGACTTCCTCTATACATTCCATCTATTCCTCTATACATTCCATTTCTAAGACTGACAAAGAATGCCTTCTTGACTCTTCTGTCTGTGTGCCAGGTTCGGACAACAAGAGCATGTCGAAGGGAAAAACATTCTCAGTGGCTTCCCTTGGAGATGTGCCAGCATGCCAGCCTGGGCATTTCTAGAAGCAGAATTAGATATTTTGCTTAGGTTTCTGGGGTTATAGTGGAAGGGAGGGGATTTTTGTTCTGTTAGTATTGGGCAGTTTTCATATCTTGATATTTCATGCCATCAGAGAGAGAGAGAGAGAGAGAGAGAGAGAGAGAGAGAGAGAGAGAGAGAGAGAGAGAGAGAGAGAGAGTATATATAAAAAAGCAAAAAGAGATTGATGCCAAAGAAATTATGTTACAGTTACAATTATAAACCAAATATTGCCCCTGCTTTTTAAGGCTTTAGAATCTACCTGAAACTTTTATAACAGAGTAGAACCAAATTAGGATGAGATGGTTAGACAGCATCACCGATGCAACGAACATGAAAATGAGCGAACTCAGGAAGATAGTGGAGGGCAGGAAGGCCTGGCGGGATATGGTTCATGGGATCACGAAGGGTCGGACACGACTTAACGACTGAACAACAACAAGAACCAAATACTAAAATATATCAAGAAATATCTCAGCATGTGTGAATATTCAGTCTATTGTGCATCGGGCACCTCTGTCCTAAATACCTTGTCCCTGATCCTGAGACAGTTAATTGTGCTTAGGACTCTTTGAAACTGATGAGTCTTATGTTAGTTGTGGCTGACTAGTCCCATTGATTTCAATGGGACTCAAGCGCAATTAACTTTCTCTGGACTGTGGCCATTAGACAGAAATAAATTCTACTGAAATGAATGGCACTTACTTCCAATTGATGACCCCAATTCAGCACACTGTTATGCAGGCTTAAAGCCCATTTATTTTATTTTCGTAGGACTTAAGTACACACAAATGCACACAGGATTGTGGCTGAGTATAAGAGAGAAGTCATCCGCATTCATCTCTGGCACCAGAGCTCAATGAGTTAAATTTATCTGAGCAGCTCAGAAGCAGGTCAGTTATCTGTTAATAATCAATATCAAAATCTCGGTCCCAGATTTTTAGTTTTATTATGTTTTTTTAAAAGCAGACTGCACAACTAACACTTTGGCACAAGGATGGAGGAAAAAGCTGTGCCAGCTGACTGATGAGCACCCATCGTTTTTAATTAATTGGGTTGAAAAATGTTTTATGTCAAGTTGAATTTAGGAGTTCACTCAGCTGTGATTTTCAGGACATATCACACACACACGTGCGCACATGCATGCACACACGCACGCACGCACGCACGCATGCAAACACACACACACACACACACACACACACACACACACACACACACACACCCCTTTCCTATGGCTTGAAAAATTCTAGACTATTACATATTGAAGAAATACTGGATAATATAAAGAATATAACGGACCAGAACTGGTAACAGCATACAGACAAAGTAATTGACGTTTTAATAAAATGCATGTGCATGCGCAAGCATGTATTGTTTCTTTAAAGTTGTTTTGCTGATTAACTTTCATGCTTTTAATTAGAAAATTCCATGAACTATCTAAAAGTCACAGTCGCATAAATACAGGGTTACTATTTTAAGGGCATTTAATGAACGGCACAGTTTTCTCACCTAGATATCTACAGACAATTAGAAACAGAACTAAACACATTTCCTAAACTGAGAGATGGGCATGGATTTTTGTTTGTATGCATGGCCTCAGCATCAAACACCATTTGCAGCCTTTGTATGTAAGTGTCTATGTAAATTGCCGCACACTATCTATACAGAGAATTTGTAGAATATATCTGGGTTGCGCTTTAAAATAAATGAATGTTTCTGTCAGCCTGTCCTTAATGGAATCAGTTCTGATATACTCTTTGTTCATGCTGTTACGGGCTTCAGTCGAAGGGGTCTTTGTATTAACTTTTTTAAGTTACATTACAAAGAGGTTTTAAGATTTCCCAACAGGGTTTTTTATTTAAATAGGAGCTTTTGATCTCAAACCTGCTGAGGCCTACTGAAATCCGTACCAATTCTCCAGTTACTCTTCACTATTGGAATTTGAAAAGACCCACCTGAAGGATTTAACTCACTGTATGGTTTCTGCCATCCTTTTAGATCGTTCTATTCATGTAGACAGTGAGGGGGTCTAGGGCACCTTTTGTGATCCACTAAGTAGCCTAAGGTGCCCTTTGCATAAGATGTACTCCGGAGGAAATAAAAACCGGGAGGACACAAACCTATATACCTTATTTCCTGCTATCTTCACTTAAAGGAGGAGTGCAGGGGGTCTGCTTAACATCCTTTGCTACCTAAATACCTTTTGGACATGGGAGCTCAATAAAAGAGCTTCCATTGCATCCATTTCCCTACTGTGGTGCATAGCAAATTAGATTTAAAAGGGTACATTTTTCCTTACAGCTATTTCTATCATTTTCTTTAAATTTTCAATTTAGTGTCTAGTGACAGAATATTCCATAATGTACTTTAGAACTATATAACACCAATTATGCTAACTGTGAACATTATTTCAAAAGAATTAGAGTTATATTAAGTTATAGACAAACCATTGGGGAAAAGGTCAGGTTAGAAGCAGAAAAAGCAGCTTTGTGAAAGTCAACGCTAGAAATTCAATGATATGAATTTCTACTTTTTTTTCCCATCCTACATTTTGTAACATGCGCACAGCATGGATTTCTTCGCGGAAATAGTCTCTGTTAATTAGACGAGAGTAAACGACGTTCCCTTGTTATTTCACATCTACGCATTTCTCCATTATGAGCTACTGTTGACTATTATCGGTTGTGCCGAAACATTATTTTTAATTTTGAGTTACTGAGTATCACAAACGATTACCCAGTAGTTGCTTTGTAGATAAAAGATCAGTTAGCTGAACAGCCTTGAAAGCGTATCATAAACTGAAAATTACGTTGTGCCTTCCAGGATCTTCTAACACAAAAGCGAAAGAGTTTGTGGTAGGGGGCTATATCTTCAACTACAAAAAACGAAACAAAGCCGTTCAGTGCAGAATTAAGCTATAAATAACAAAATGCAAAATTGAGTCATTCCTACCCTCATTGTCCAGCACGAGCACCTTAACTTTGTACTGTGACATAAATTTGTAAAAGAAACAGTGGATGTGTTATATCACTAATTTCATAAGCAATTCATTTATTGGGCACTGCTTTTAAATTAAATATTTTTAAAATACCCAGAATATTACCTGTGGATTATTTTAACTGAGTTCAGTATGCCTAGTTTATTTTCATAGCTCCATATTTACAAAGTGACCAGGTAGCAGGGATGTGGATCAAGTCTCTGACTCCAAGTCTTGAGCCAAATCCCAAGTCTCTGGGTCCAAGTCTCAAGTCAAGTCCCAAGTCTTTGCCCCCAAGTCCCGAGTCTTTGGTTGCGAGTTGTGAGTCCCTATCTATTTAATGGGGGAAACGGGGTTAAACCTGAATAAAATTTGATGTTATAAAAGGCTCCAAATCTTGAGTCTTTCGAGTCTTTTACTATCGCCAAGTCAAGTCCGAGTCAAGTCATTGACACAACTTGAGTCCAACTTGAGTCTGAGTCAATAGACTCAAGTCTACATCACTGCCAGGTAGATATTATTTTTGTTGTTGTTGTTGTTGTTGTTGTTGTAACATTTATATCTCACCTTCTTCCGAGGAATATAACTTTTCTATCCCATGTCTACACAGGTCGGTATACGGGATCCTCGGGATCCTATGTTAGGATGAGCAACTGGCCCAAGGTCACCCCGTAAGCGGAGTGACACCCTGCTTACGGGGTAATCACCCCGTCAAGTGGAGATTTGAATCTGGGGCTCCCTGGTCAAATCCAACACTCCAACCACTGTACCACACTGGCTGTCATTCATCTAATATTGTACAGCAACCACTTCCATTCACTTTTCTGGTTCACATCACAGTGTTCAGCTATGGATGGCTCGGTTCAAAGTACTAGTGTGTTCCTTAGAGCAGGACTTGACAACCCTTTGTTTTTTGCAGGTACCACTTTTGTGAGTATCGCTGCCACCAGAGATGACTGCTGCACACAGATGTCAGTGACCTGCCCATAGTCAGGGCTGGCCCAGGCATGAGGCAAGTGAGGCAAATTACCTCTGGTGGCAGATGGATGCAGGCAGCACCCTGTGCCCGTCGGTCACATCATGGGTAGAAAGGCAGCTGATAATAAAAAAGCTATATACAGTACAACACTATAAAAAGGCTGCTGTGGCAACTGCTGGCTACTGGGAACAGAAACTCCCCCCCCCTTTGTCCTTTCTTGCTTTTTTGGCATTGCATTTAAAGACCAAGGCAAACACAATGTCTGGAAGACCCCCAAGATGAGTGAAATCAGCTCAGGGGGTGGGGAGTGTGCACCCTACAGAACACAATTAGAATGGGTGGAACCAACGAGTTACATTCCACTGGATTTTGGTAGAAGCATAATTCATTCTTTTCAGCAACAACTCTGGAATGCATCACAGACTTGCGAATGCCTTCCATAACTTCCTTCACACACTCTCTCCATACATGCCTACATCTGAGGGCAAAGTTTAAAAAGCAGTCTATGCCTGTCTGAGACTGGTCAATGTGAGCAGCCTGTTCTGGACGGACGGACACACACACACATACACCCTATCAATCTCAGATGCAAGCATGTGTGCGTGGTCGTGGTGTTTTTTACACTCCTTCCCTCCAGATAACTTCCCCAGCAATTTGATGGGGTAAAGGTTATCCTCTACCTAGTCTGCATTTGAGACTTTCAGATATGGGGGAAGAATCAGTGCTAGACTGACTGTGCTAGACCTTCCAACAAACACGTCTGATATTCTAAGACAGTAGTGGCCAACCTTTCAACATGAATGCTGGCCCTTTAAATGGTTGTATAAGTGAGCGGGCATTTCAGCAGGTGCAGCTGCTTTAGCAGCAGCACCATCAGCAATTGCAGCTGCCAAGATTCTGTCTTCTGCACAACTCTTAAGAACACAGAGGCCCTAATGTTGGAAGGTTGGCCACCCCTGGTCTAAGATGTAGGCACATTTTTTATCTCCTTATTCCACTGCTCCACCATTGTAGCATTGGGATAAGGGAAAAATGCTACCCTGTACCCACTGGCGTCGCTACCGTCAAGCGACGGTAGCGGGCAGCTACGGGGTGACGCGCGCAAGGGGTGACGTGCGCACGCACGCACGTCACCTCTCCTGCGCGTGTCGCCCCCGAAGTCGCCCCCGGAGCCGGCTCCGGGGACGTCTTCTCCAGCCGGCTGTCCGGGGCCTTCTGAGGAAGGCCCGCAGTGTGAACGTTATTTATAACTGTAAGGACGACGGAGGCCCGTCCTTACTCTCTCCCTTACCTCCCGGCACCCCAGAGCGGGGGCCGCCCGGCCCACGCCCTGCCCAGACTCCAACAGCCTCCCTTCTTCCCCCAGATCCTCCTCAGGCCCCGCCGAACTCACCGAGCTCTGCAGCTTCCCCGGCAGGAGCGCTCATCGGGAGCCCGGACAGCGGGGCGGCACCCCGGGAGGGCCGAGAGCTCCAAGGAACCCGGCCGGGCTCGGGAAGAGACGCGGCAACCGCGAACAGCGGGCCGCCGCCCCTGCGGCGGCCTGGCGTAAGGGAGGGGCGGGCTTGGAGCACAGTCAGGTGGCGGCCGGCCTGGTTCCCCGGGAACGGGCCTACCATTGGTCCGGCCACCTGTCAGTCACTCGGGGAGGCGGGGAAAGGGGAGAAGGGGCTATATAAACAGCAGTCCGGCCGATGATGAGGGCAGTCGGCCGGGAGGACAGCAGGGCGCTACAACTCCTCCAGTCTCCCGACGGTCGACCCCCCTTGAGAGGTGGACGGAGCGGTGCGGTAACCCCCGCCCTCTAGGGGACTGAGGCAACAGGACGCTGAGCCCCTCTTCTCCCTGGACTCCCTGGCGAGACGGGCAACCGCCCTTCTGCAGGGTCCGGCGAGCGGGCTACCCTGGAGGTCGACGACGAGGAGGAGCTCCCCTTTTTCACCCCACTTCCGGGGCCTTCGACTGAGGACGTCCAACAATAACATTTTTTAGCACATGCGCAGAACCGTCCCTGAGGGAAAAGGGAAGATGTCCCCGAGCCGGCTGCAAAAATAGTCGGGCGCCCGTCACGACGCCCGTCGGGTGCCCCCCCACAAAATCGCGACGTGGCCTATGGCCGCGCCAAAGATTTGTAAGAGGGGGGGTATGGGGGGAAGCGTCACTAGGGTGACGCAAGAGCCCTGCTACGGGGTGACGCGCACCCTAGTGACGCCACTGCCTGTACCTGAAAGCATCTGAAACTTTCAGATATATGTGTGGGGTTATGGTGGGACCTTCCCCTCTTCATACATACACGCAGATGGCAGATACAAGACAGTTTCTTGAACTTCTTGCCTTTGCATCATATTCCAAGCAAGTTAATCGGAATGAAGGTTGTGGGCTGTTTGTGTGCCTTTAAGGAAGCTTGTTAGAGTAAATGCTAGCCTCAGATTCTATCTGCGACTGTCAGATGTGTGTGGGCATATCTGTGCTAGACTCCACCCACCCACACATACATGTGACAGTCTCAGAAGGAAGCATGTTGTTGTTTTATTTTTTTACCTCATCTGAGTGATTCTCAGTTGCACTAGAAAAGAGAGGAAAGTATTTAAAAAAATTTTTTTAAAAAAAATATATATTTGTAATTCTGGATGGACCCAGGCCTCATGAAATTAGGTCTGATCCACTCCTGAAATGTTTCCACTTCTACTGACAGCTGTGGTTCTGGCAGAGATTCTGGTAGAGGGCAGTATTCTCTCCCAGCCCCGGGCACTATGCAGCCAAACCTAATAATTTTTAAGTCTCATTAATGGAAATGTGGCTTTGAAATGAGAGGAGGCTTAAAAAAGCTGAATTGTCTCCATAATCTAAAACCTAGCAGACATTGCCACACCACTGCATAAAGCAGCAAACCTTCAACACAATGCTGTAGAATGTATTACTGTGAACTGGTTTAAAAGACATCCTATCAAAGGGTGGAAATCTAACTTAAGCATTTTAATTTCTCTACTACTAAAAATGCATATATTTATTTACATGAATTGATCACACGTTAGGGTATTTTTCAGCATGTTACCAAAAAAATCATACTCTGTAATGATGCTATAATTTTTCAAATTTCAAACTGAAGTATAGTTTAGCACAATTATTTGTCCTGCTATAAAATTTAAAAATACTGGTAATCTAGAGGTCCTTTTTGAAGAAAATCCTCCAATTTACAGAAGAATTTTAGTTCACTACATCCCTACAAATAGTGAGAAAATTCAGTATTAAGATGAGAAAGTTCAATAAGACACAAGTACAGCTGAAACTAGGCATACAGTATATTGAAAGAGAAACTCTGTAAAGTAGATGGCCTTGTTTCTGAAACAGCCTCCAATATCGTTGTTCTGCTAGCTAGAGCATCAGCCGTTACCTATTTCAATGTACACAGCCCCAGGAAATGGCTTCTGCTTGTGGACAGATTTGTGCAAAAGGTGTGAAAACATCTCCAAGGTAGAAACCATGCCCTTCCTAGCAATAACCGCTTGTGTACTATGCTGTGAACATTTTACAATAAATTTCAAGTAGTGACCTGATTGAGGTTGGAGGGACTGGAGCACTTGGTTTGAAGGGACTTCTATTCCCAGCTTTCTGTTTCCAGCCTCTTCCTACGACCTTTCGTAAGTAACTTAACCTGCTGTCCTCAGTATCCCCAGCAAAATGCTTATCTAGTGGGATAACGGTACTTATACTTACCTAATGGGATAATAATGCTTACCTACCTACCTCATGAGGGTGTTGTGAGGATTAATTAGTTAATGTTTGTTAAGTGCTTTGAAGAAGGTAAGCAGCACACAGTAGAACGAATGGTTAAGCATGATTACAGCAGAACTGCATCAGACTCTTTAATTGGACTATCTATCTATCTATCTATCTATCTATCTATCTATCTATCTATCTATCTATCTATCTATCTATCTATCTATCTATCTATCTATCTATCTATCTATCTATCATTTTTGAGACTTCTAGACACAGAGCTATAATTTTCTCTACTCTCCCCCTAGCATAAATCAACCTGTAATTCCTGATTTAAATGTGAGCTTGCTTGCTACTTTGAATTCAATTTGTGATCCAACATGTAAAACTTCTGCATGTGAAAGTGGAGAACCACATCTGGATCAAACATAAATTGTGTGTAAAACAACAGTTTTCCCCCCCTTCTACTCACAGTTCAAAAAATCGGTATCCTTTAAACTGATATTTTTGTTGTTTTGCTTAGCTTTAAGTCACCCACAAAGGGGATCACCCACAACAGGAATACATATTCCTTTTCATTCCAATAAATTATATAAGACTTATGCCTTTTATTTGGCACCCAAATGAATATTTTGAAGCCAAGGAACTAAATTTAGAGCAGTCAAAACTTTTTGAAACGGCAAATCTTTACATCTTTCAGCCTCTGGCTATAGTGAGAATTCCCCCCAAAATTCCTGAAATCTGTAAAAATCCAGAGCACACTTAGCCTGGCATGTTGCACATTTGCTGTTCCTGTTTTAAAGGGGGCCCTGTGCACTTATAAAAATCGGATCTGCACAAGAAATGTGATATATTGTTGGACTAAATACCAGAACTGAGTTGGCTTTAAGAGCCGGGCTTGCATTTCTGCAGTGGGGAAAAACACAAGGATAACACACAAAGGATGTAATAGTCAAATCCTAACCCCCAAAGCCCCACAGATAGATATCATATTATTCTGAAATAAAATGAAGAACATTCCCTGCAATCAAGGGTTTGTCAAGGAAAATGGCATCTGGGACAAGGTAGAAATAAAGACCCAACACCAAACTTATTGTCAGTTTCACAGCTGCCATAACAAGGAAGGCAACCTAGCAGGACACCAGCCAGGAAGTCAGGTGCTGTTTGCTGGAAAGGATCTTTTCCTGATTAATTGGCATTTGGCCCTTTTGGCTGCTCTGCAAAGCCAATGTGGACCTATGGGCAATGGATCCAACTGGGGCCGCTGAAGAAAGGCAAAGTTATATGCGTGGTTTTGCAGTTGTACTATTTAGGAGGTGGTGTTTCAACTCAGTGGAAAAGGGTGTTTTTTTAATAATAATAATGGTTTCATAAAGGAGAAGAGGAGGAATTAGTTCTGCCTACAGGGGAATAAACTGCAAGCTTGGAACTTCTGATTTTGTTCAGCATTTCCTGTGGTGGAATGTGTTGCTAGCAATGCTGAGGAAGACAATGTCTAGCGCTAGCCTTAGGGAAATGGAACTGGGCTGACTGAAACGGCCATATTTCGAGTGGCGAATTGCAGGGGAGCGGCCAATTGACAAGGGCTGCCAGGCACTCTGCATCTGCCCATCAAGCTGATTCAGTTGGCTCTCTGAACAACAAGCGGGAAGAGGACCAGGGTAGTGGTAGCCCACTCAATGGGGAAAAAGCTGCCACTTCCTCACCTTCCTCCTCTCCCATCCAGCTGCTTAGGAAAGCAACCGGTGGGCAAAGAATGGCACAATGCAATGAGCCAGAGTCCACACCTTTACCGAAATTCAAGGTAAGGGGCAAGGGCCAGATCACTTCCCTCCACCATGCCTTGTCTCACCCCCCCTCTCCTTGCTCACCAGCTGCCTTCCCTAAGCAGCCAGATGGCAAAGAGGTGGACGAAGTGGTGGCGGCAGCAGTGGCAGTAGCAAGGGTGGTGGTGAGGCATGCAAACCATGCCATGGCGGGGCCATGGGATACTTAGTTGCAGGGGCAGCATTTCCTCTCAGGCTGCTCCTGCTGCAAATGGCTTGGGGATGATCGCTTCACTGCAATGGTCTATGCAAAAGATATGGCCACAGTGGTTTGCTGCTCATTGAGGATTCAGCTTGAGGACACAAGAGTGAGGACCAGAATGCGACTTCAGTGTTCTCCTGACGTCCACAGGAAGTGGTGATGGCTCCTGGCTGGCCTGGATGCCTTTAAAAAGGGATTGGACAGATTTATTGGGGGAAAAGTCCATCAAAGGTTACAAGCCATGATGGGTATATGCAACCTCCTGGTTTTAGTAGTAGGTTATCTCTTCATGTCTAGGCTTACCAGCGCCTTCTTCTGGAATAGGCTTACCAGATCTCCAACCAGGACAGAGTGCTAGACCTTTAGGCTTGCTTCTGAGTAGACATGCCTAGGATTGTGCTCTAAGGTTTAACAAGCTACACCCTTGGTGCAAGGGAGTGGCGACAGGATACAGGTATCTTGTTGTCTTGTGTGCTCCCTGAGGCATCTGATGGGGCCACTGTGTGATACAGGAAGCTGGACTAGATGGGTCTTTGGCCTGATCCAGCAGGGCTCTTCTGATGTTCTGGCCTGCCCACATTCCTTCTCCTAAAGGTCTAGCACTCTGTCCCGGTTGGAGATCTGGTAAGTCTATTCATGCCATATGCAAGAGAGTGGCGACAGGATACAGGTCTCTTGTTGTCTTGTGTGCTCCCTGAGGCATCTGGTGGGACATTGTGAGATACAGGAAGGAAGCTGGACTAGATGGGCCTTTGGCTTGATCCAGCATGGCTCTTCTTATGTTCTTATGAGAACAAATCTCTTTTTTATTATTATTATTTTGCCCTCATAAAATTGCCTTCAGACAGCCTCATGCTTAGTGAAGGACAGTATGACCTCCATGTGAAGTTGAGCCATCCAAAAACAATTGGTTGAAACTTGCTTTGGCTAAATATATAACACTGCAGTTTTGATAGGGACTTATGGGTGCCATTTTCAGTGGTGAGAGCAGCACCTTGAGGATGTGGATTGTTGCAACGCAACCCACTGAAAAGCAGGAGATATGAGATAGAACAAAAGCCTTGTAAATGTGAGTGAGTGGTTCAATCTCATATGGCCAAATTCATGTACCCAGTTCTACCTAGATCCCTTTAGCCCATATTTTCATGTGATGTTTATGCGAATTGGGATCAAATCTATGGAATGTTGTAGAAAGAGACATAGTGCACAGGAAGATATTTGGGAGGAACAAGGTTGGGCTGGAAGAAGAGCTCCTTGATTTCTGTTTCCTTCTAGGTCCTTTAGGGTTGTCATGAGGAAGTATTAAATGTTAAGAGTGCCCTCATTAAACCTTCAGGAAACTGTCTGCTTGTTAACCATTACCATGCATTTGCTTTCTCTTTACAAAACCGTTGAGGTTAAATATTAAACGCCTACAGTGAAGGACACCTGTATTTGCTGGTCCCTTTATGTGATTGTAGGGGAAAAAAAAAGCTTTACAGCTGTCTAAATTAGCATAATTAAATCCACATCAATTAAAAAAAAGAAGGGGAAAAAAACCTCAATCACCTCTTTCCCCTTCACATGCAGATAGTGGCATTTGTCTAAGGTGCTAAGACACAAAGGGAGTTTTCTAACAGCTTGAAGACCTGCCTGAAAGGAAGAGCAATAGGGTTTGTATATTGTCCCATGGTTCACCTTAACACTAGTGGAAGTGATTAGTGGTGGCTGTTCTGCCTAAAGAACTCCAGCCTCATTTTGCATTTCAATTATGGTAGGAGACTGTGCACTGGGAGAAGTGCATTTTACAAGGTGCCTCTGCTTCTATTGCTCTTTTCTCCCCCCCCCCACTAATGGCGCAGGGAGGGGAGTAAACAAAGCCTGGCATTATGATCAGGTCTCTTCCCCCCCCCCCCCAATTCCAGTCTTTTCTCTCCTGCTCTCCTTTTCTACTGTGTTTTGTTTTGTTTTACATGGGGGAAGCCCCAGTGACCCCAGGACAGCAACAAGGCTGCTCTGTGTGGTGCTAGCAAAAGAGAATTCCTCCAGATGAAAACTGACATGGGGTTCAGGGGTTAATTTCTGGAACAGGCACATTTGCATACAAATGAAAAATGATGGAATTTCTCTTCTCCTAAATTTTCAATGTCATCAGCATCAAACAGCAGTCAGTGCTCCCTTGCTGTTTGAAGAATATTCATTACTTCAGAAGAAGGGGCACCTTGTTTGGTATTAATCTCCTCTGCAGGTCAATTTGCTAAACTTCATCTGAAGTGCCATTCACTTTTGGAGTTCTCAGCTATTCTTTGTTATTTTTCATAACATGCTCTTAAGTCTTTTTTTTTTTTAAAATGTGTAAAGAGATACTCTTCTCCAGGAAAATGGGGGAAAGAAGGGGGAGAAATTACATTTTTTTTTAAAAAGGAATTTCTGTAATCAAATATATAAACTGCCCATCACTTTCTTGTGTTAGTTATCATACTAAGCATACAACTGGGTAGTAGTTTTGAGATGTATACGTGTGTGCATATATATCTTATTTACTCAAACAGGCATGTTTAAGGAGAAAACAAACATTTTCCTTTTAAAGCAGATGCACAAAAGGACATCTGTTGTCTTGGGCAACAAGGTTACTGAGTGTCATGCCTCTAACAAAAGGTAACAACCAAAACAGTGATTAATCCCCAAAAGAGAATCTTAATGTTCTTTTGAGCGCCTTCTTCTGGAAATTCACACCTAAAAAGGCCGTGACTGAGGATGTACTTAGCAAACTTTCGGGTGTTACATCTTATTTTTCCACTTTCCTCTGAGTGTCTATAAAGGGCCCTTATCCTCCCATGCCCCTGGGGGCTCCATCTTTCTGTCTGAAGTGGATTGTCTGGGAGTCTTTCAAAGGATGCCTGCCCGTGTGGTGCTGTTGAACAGAGAAGATTTTTGTGTGTGTGGTTTTCATGCACAGCTTTATATTGCTTTTAATTCCACACCCCAAATGTACACAGTATAAACAAGAAGGGCACACCAGTGCGTGCACCCACCCTAATTCAGATCTTCGCCAAGGATGAACAAGAAACGTATAGTGAAGGAAGGAACTATAGTTTTTACAAGAACTAAAGAAAAATCAATATGAAGAGAAAAGAAGAAGAAGAGAGGAAGGGATTCTTACCATATAGGCTGCTAGTAGTCTCTGAAAAGTTCCCTACAGACGGAGGGCTCTTCCTTTTGTTCTTATGAGAACAAATCCATGAGCCCATGGATTGATTGGGATGATTTGCAGGGTCATTTGAATAAATATGTAACAACCGCCAGGTATGTGTCCCTCTCCATGAACACTGCACCCATCATCATGTACCTTGTGTGGGCCTTACTGGCAGGAAGAGGCATGGCAATGTAAATGGCTGTCATCTAGTGGGAAACCAGCGCTTGGGACACGGTTACGCACCGGCAGTCCACTCATCCTTCTCAGTATATCTCTGTCTCCCATCTGGCCAAGTGTGTTTGGGTTCATTTGTGATCGCAAATGTCTCGGTTCACACATAGGACCAGCAAGGCCAGAGGCATCTGAAGTGATTGATTTGAAACTTTGTGATTGTGCGTTGTCCTGAGCATTTTCTAATGGGCAGGCAGGATATCAATATTTAAATAACAGACAGTGCAATCCTGTGTAACAGTAGTTAAACCGCTGAACCATAAGCTGTCGATCGAAAGGTCGGCAGTTCGATTCCTGCGACGGGGTGAGCACTCATTGCTTGGCCAGCTCCTGCCAACCTAGCAGTTCCAAAGCATGTCAATGCGAGTAGATAAATAGGTACCGCTTGCGGGAAGGTAAACAGCGCTCCGTGTTCCAGCTGCATGCTATGCGCTGCGGCAAGGAGAGTCATGCTGGCCACATGACCACGGAGGCGTCTTCAGACAACGCTGGCTCTTCGGCTTTGAAATGGAGATGAGCACCACACCCTAGAGTCGGACACAACTGGACTTAATTGTCAGGGGTCACCTTTACCTTTACCTTTACCAGTAGATGCACCGGTGTAAGTGTACTTACACGGGTGTCTACTGTTATACCGGTGCATCTACTGTTATACTATGTAAGCATTCAGACTCGGAGATGGGTTTTCAGACTGCAACTTGAAAAAAAAAAACCAGTGTTGTTCTTATGTATGGTTGGTTGGTTTGGGTGATGATCACCAGGGCTGCAATCCACCAGGAAGATCTGCACAAGCTGCACATATGCAAAGCTTCCATCTATTTCTCTGGGGCTTATGTAAAAGAAATTCCTAGGGAGTTGTGCCCAGGATATGCTGTAGAAAGGACTGATGCGCTATACAAGCTTTTTGTTGAAACATTGCAAAGTTTCCTTACTTGTACTCCTTTGGTGGCTTGCTCCAGGAAAACTCCGAGACACCAATAGAAAATCTCAAAGCCCAGATACCCTGTACAGACAAGAAGCTTTATATTGATTAGGATCTGCTTTCACCTAATATTGTGTCATTAAATATTACAAGGAAATAATTAGAAAAATCGGTACAATATTTAGTCCAAATCCCCTTGTGCCAGAATTGTTTGACTACTGAGGAATTGGAGTTCGTTTGCATCCCAGTGTGTTCTGAAATGCAAACTTCAAAGCAAATGCTCTATCTCCCAACTCCAGCTCATGAGTGTTTTGGAAGTATAATACAGAAAGGCTTAACAATCCCTGCTGAGGAAAGGGCAATTTGACACCAAAACTACTGTGAAACTGCTACTGAAACACTGGTTAGGCAGAAAATGCTTATTAGATAAATACAGCTAAGGTCTTGGAGAAAAATGCACCCAAGTCATTTGGAAAAATCCAAGTTGGACAACATTAAGTACAATTGGATGGGCTTAACAACATATATATTTCCTCTTGGTAGATTTTTCTAGCCCCCTTGCTGTTTGCAAGATAACATTTTGAGGTGTAAAACATCTGTGAGCTGGTCTTTAAGTCCAAAATGGCTCTTGACACATTTTTCTGTGTCTTAATTTCATCACAAGCTGTAAAGCCTGTTCATGGTGGGTTAGTACATGTTTGTAGCTCTTTCATGTCTTGGAATAAGTTTGAATGAATCTGTGCACAAAGAAAACCTCTACTGAATTACTTAACTGGCCATCCCCCCCCCCCCATTAGCATCTATGGATGGAAAAAAGTAAAAAGATGGGGAGAGTGTAAAGGAAATTGGAAAATTGAGGGAGGGACAAATAAGAGCTTTCTTACATCTTAATCAGTATATGCTTTCTGAATGTTTATTCTCCCCATGTATTTTGCACTGATCATTTTCTCTGAATGTATTTTCTTATATTGTCATACATGGCTAAATTTCTTTTGCTACTATGTAGTTTCACATTTCATAGCTTTGTGTAATATTGCTCAGTAAAAGTGCACATCAAGAGTGCAGTGGAACTGGAATCCATTACTTGGAAGTTAAAACCTGAGAGGCTACACGAAAGCAGCACTAGCAGTCGGCAGTGGTTTGGATGCGAGTATGTGACTGTGGGATGACGTGGCAGGGGCAGGACATGAATAATACTCACTTTCTTAATTGTGAAGTGGGCAGTGCTGGTGGATGAAATAATTCCGACCAGCCCAGAATCGATCAGTTGGGGGCAAGGAGGGGTAGGTTCTTCAGAGTGGCACCACAGCTACAGAACTTCTGCTCTCTGGGATTCTGAACGGCACCCTCCCTGTTGGCTTTCCAGCAGAAGCGGAGGACTTTGTTTGGGCTCACCTTTCGGCTTTACTTTTTCTTGGTTGAATTTTCTGTATTGGTTCCTGCTGCTTTACTTAGGGCCCAATCCTACGGGCCAGCTGCACCACCAGAACCCGCATTCTGGTGGTGCAGCAGCGCGCTTTACAGCTGTTGTGAAAGGCAACACGCCATTCCGTGCAGCTGGGCTGCTGCCACAAGCAGTCGCACACAGTGGCCCCAGGAAAAGCCCCATTGCTAGTAGTAAGTCAGCGCAGGGCGCGGGCAGGGAGGGGGTGGGCAGAGCAGGGCAGGGAGAGGGAAGAACAGGGTGGGGACATGTGGGGAGGGGGGTGTCAAGGTGGGGAAGGGGATGGTATCAACGGCAGCAGTGCTGCTGATATCCTATTCCCCTTCATGGCCTTGAACCACCTTCCCAGATCCACTCAGACCTGTGCCAGCAAAATCACTTTACCCCTGGGCAAGAGAACGAATGTTCTCTTACCCAGTAGAAACCTCCAGGACTGCCCCCCCCCCCGCAGGATGCAGCATGTAATCCTGTGGCACCGTTGCAACGGTGGGAGGGGGTTTAGATAGGATTGGGGTTTTATTGTGATTGTTTTACAATTGTGTTTTATTAAGTTGTTATTGTTAGGCTCCTTGGGTGCTTTGTAAGAAAGAGGAAAAGTGGGGTATAAATGTTTTAAAATAAAAATAAATGGATAAATGGTGCTCCATCATGGTATGTCTCCATCATGTCTTTTTCAACTGAACAAGTTTTCTGTTTGTGCCTCATGATGTCAGATCTTGTGAGACTATACCTACACATTATGTATCTGCAGTGCATTTAAACTCTATTGAATCCAATTATAGTGGGTCTGACATTCTTTAACGATAGTAAACATATATTTAGATTAAAATTTGGTAGGACTGCAATAGGACAGACAGACCAACTTACTGTATGGAACCAGATCTGACCTGTGGGCCAACACTTGACCACACTGGGCAAAGCATACAGGTATTTAGGTCCAAGGTTACCAGGGATATGTCACCTCTTTGTGACCTATTGCTTGTAAAGAGCTCCACTTCAGATCTCAGCCCTTTGTTTTCTTTTGAGAAACACTGAAATTTAAATTCATGCCAAATTGTATGCTGCTGTCATCTTATTGTACTTTTTGTATTGTTTGTGTTTTTAATTGATGCTGCTTTTAATTAATATGTAAGCTGCTTGACGCAAGAAGGGAAAGGTGGAATAGATTCCCCCCCTTTAAATAAGAGTACAGTACTATGCAAGTCTGAGTCAAATTGGTAGTTTGCCCCAAACATAATTTCAGTTTCACAAGACACCAACACTAAGGCGAGTCATTGGCAGGATTCTGTATTTTCCAGATAACTCTGATAAATGTTTGTCAATGTGCCATCATCATCATCCACACACAGTTTGAAAGCAGAGCTATTGAGGAGAACGTGTGCTTTTCACTGTATTTCAGGATGTTTGATTTGTGCTCTTTTCATTATCTTTCAAATTTTCCTTTTGAAATACCCTTTCGGAAGTGCTACTAAACAATTCTCAGATGTACACAATGGCACTTTTGACGTGTTACACTGAGTGGCTAACAGAATCAGGCAGAGTTGATGCCTGATGATTCCACTTAATTTGGCTCTGTAGTATAGCTTCGGTGTAGGAAGAGAAACGGAAGCTTTTTGCGGCTTTTAGGTTTATCATCTCAGTGGTATAGCACCAGAACAGAATTTCACTTGCAAAATCCTGTGACACTTTGGAGAATGTATGTATACAATTGTTTAAGGAACGCAGGGTTACTGACACAGATGCCAGTTTGGTAGGGCATATGGAACATTTACACTTGCCTTTTCATTCGTCTTGCTACAGCTGGTGCTGATTTAGTATGTGAAATTCTACTAGCAGGAGTGCTAATCAAGACAGAGATTCTGTGAGGCTTTAGTCATTTATGTAAAGGGGAAACTATGGGTATCATTAAAAAGTAGGAGATTCTCTATGGGAGGAACATTATCATTATCAACTTCATTTTTAAACTAAAGAGGGAGAGAGAATGGCCTTGTAAGTACCATTTGAGGAGCAAAAAACCCTGAGTCTTCTCTTCCAGTGTTCCAAGACTATTACAGCCTGAACAGCAAGTTGGAGGTGAGGGGAATTCTCAAGTGCTTCTGACCTTGGACAAAAGCCTAGAAATAGGTGGATATTTTTTTTTCTCAGAACGCTTCTTTTGTATGTGGAAAAATATGGCTACATACTGAGTAAGAGGATTGCATTCTGCTCGATCAACAATTGAATCCTATCCGCATTTACTCAGAAGTAAGGCCTGGTCTATACATGCAGAAGAATGAGGTAGTAGAATCCTGAGGTAAAGTGGACTGTACCACTTCAGAATACTAGCGCAGAATGCCATTTTTGATTGCTCTCCCATGTACCAGACTTTCCTGCAAGCAAAACAGGAAACAAAAGTAGCACAGGGAGGGTCAAGCTCAGCTTACTTTCTGCTGTGCTACTTTTCAGCATTTTTTTTCCACTTACAGGGCTTTTCAGAAATGTAATCTTCCACTGGCAGCCTGCAATGATGCAGTCCAGTCTACCACTCAGGTCTCACCCACCATCCTGCTGCATGTGTAGGCTAGGCCCAAGCCACACGGAGTTCAATGGTGATGACAGCATAATAGTACAGAGATGCTTGTGGACTCCACAATCTTGTTAGTAGCAATGATCGAGGAATTTGCCAAACTGGCACAGTGTTCTGCCACTAAGAACTGAATGCTTGTTCAGCGGGCCGGGGGTGGTGGTGGTCAGGTGATTAAAGTATTGTCTGAACCTGCCAATGTTTTAATTTAGACGACAGGTGATTGTGCTTGCAAGGGCAGAAGAGGAGACAAAAAGAAACCCACAGGCCCCAGCTTTGATTGAGACAAGCAACAACACCATGCTAAGACTGGCTCATCTTTTTCCTGGCAGAATTATTTTCAGTCTGGCTAGGCACGCAATTGTGCTCAAGTGGCAGCGGAAATCACTGCTGTATGCTAAATGTGTTGCACAGGTGGCTCAGTGGTATGGGAGACCTGAACACTAAAAACAAGTAGGCATCTGCAGCCTGAGGTGACTAACTTACTAGAAAATATTGTGCTTGGTCCCTCATGGGATATCTGCCAGCTGCCTGTGCTTGTAGGAGGGACTGGTTGGTGATTTTGGACTGAAGAGGATACAATGTCCTCTGTCCTTGAATTTATGGACTACAGAGAGGACTTGAGGTGGTGTGTGTGCATGTGTGTGTGTGTGTGCGCGCGCGCGCGCGCGCGCGATGCGCGTGCAAGGAAGGAACTTTAGTATGACAAGTCCTGTGATGGATTGCAATCTGGGCTGCTTGGAGTTTTCTGTCGACACTAAATAAGTAAAAAAAGGCTGCCTCCAACAATGCTGGAATTAACTTCAGTGTCTTGGGCATCCAGCATCACACTGAGGTTTAGAGGAATCAGTAAATAACTGAACTTAAGCCTATGGTTCCCCAATTCCTAAGGCAACAGGAAAGAAAAGCACAATAATGGAGAGAACAAGAAGAAGATAGTTTCAATTAGCACAGAAATAAAAGAGTGGAACGTGGAATGGGGTCAACGTTCTCATCCTGGTTTCTTTTAATAGTGTATGCCACACACTGAAAAAGAGTAAAACTCTTATCAAGATAATTAGCATGTAAATGTATTGGTGTAAAACCATTCACATAACATTTATTATTATTATTATTACACAGCCCAACAGAAGATTTTTTTTTCCTGGTCCTTGAGAAGTTAGACTTATTCTTGGGTATATTTGGGGCGCGGCTTCCAAAAATGGCATCAGTTTTGCCCTATCAGCTCTAGTTTTGGAGAAACGGCATAGTTACCTTATATGCTGATTCAAGATGCTCCCTCATGTAACTCACAAGGAAGCTGCTTGAATCAGCATACAAGGTGGCCATGCCGTATCTCCAAAACTAGAACTGATAGGGCAAAACTGAGTTATCAAACAAATAGATTCAAGATTACAAAAACAACCAAGCAATCCCTGAAAAGCAAGTACAGTACTGTACAGTACTAGTCAAAGTCAATATTGTTGGCCTAGAGACAGACCATTGGCCTGAAACTGTATGAGACTTCATAACCTGGCATGTTCCGTTTTGTAAAAATGCAGGTATTTGAAACCTAAAATTTAGGCTAGAGCAGTGCTGCTGCCTTCCTAAAGCCTCGAGCACTTAAATGCAAATGCCTGATGAGTGAAATTCCAAAATAGCACCAAGAGTCACTGCAGAAGTAGGTAAAGGTTCTGATAATGGGGAAGTAAACGGTGAGAAGTCCTGATCCTGCCAGAAGAACTGAGAGCAGCTGTGGGTGAGAAAATAACACACCTTTTGTTGACAGCGAGGCTTTCGTCTAGTGCTCCAAGCAACACACGCACACAAGGAGAGGAGGAAGGAATAAACAGAGAAATAAAACCCCACTTATCTGTGCTGTTTTACTGCAAACAATTTAAGAAGTAGGAACATTTTCAGCAATTCAAAAAGCATTTGGTACATCCATGGAGGATAAGCTCATCCATGCCACTTCCTCATGATAGCTCAAAGGAACCACCATGTTCAAAGGCAGTGTACCACTGAATACACGTTATAGGGGAGCAACAGCAGGTAAAGAGTCTATTGCTTCATGTCCCACTTGTGGGCTTCCCAGAGGCAGCTGGCTGGCCACTGTGGAAAACAAAATGCTAGGTTTGATGGACTGTTGGTCTGATCCAGCAGGCCGCTTCCAATGGTCTTAATTGCTGCTTCACCTGACTACTGTGGGGCCGTTTTATTCAAAAAGTTCCTCTGAAATGTTAGTATATACTGTAGAAGGAAAACTACAGTATTACCACGAAGGTAAATGCATAACAACAGCCCTGCACAAATTAACACAGGGTGCAATCCACACTGGCACCAGAGCGAGCACTCCGGAGTAGGAAGCAGTCGCAAACATGCCGGAAAGCACGTTTGCAACTATTCGGGAGCAAGGGAGGCTGGCGCAGAGGCCGACCTCCGTCGCTCTATCGCCGGAGTCCCTGCGCGGCTGCCGGAAGAGGTAGGTCAGGAGCCAGCGGGGGCGGATCAGTGGGTGAGGGAGGGGTGCCATTGGCCTAGCCGGCCTGGGAGGGGTGGGGGACGGCTCCTGCCATGTCCCCATCCCCGCCAGGCTGACTAGGTCATTACATAGCCTCCTCTACTTCTGTCAGCTATTTAGCTGGCGGAAATCCGAGGAGGCCCATTGGGCCGGACCCGGTTTACACCCAGGGAAGGGGACGTTGGTCCCCTTCCTCGAGTAGACCTCCGGCCCGCCATCGGAGGGGAACCTAGGCACAAAATCCGGCGGGTGGCCCTAGGCCGCCGGCTGGATCCTTAGTCAGGATTGTGCTGATAAGAACATAAGAAGAGCCCTGCTGGATCAGGCCAAAGGCCCATCTAGTCCAGCTTCCTGTATCTCACAGTGGCCACACCAGATGCCTCAGGGAGCACACAATTCAATAAGATAGCTGTACCTGTTGCCACTCCCTAGCACCTGGCACAGAGAAAACCTACTCCTAAAACCAGGAGGTTGCTTATGGCTTATAACCTGTGATATACTTTTCCTCCATGAATCTATCCAATCCCCTTTTAAAGGCATCTAGGGCAGGTGCCATCACCACATCCTGTGGCAAGGGGTTCCACAGATAACTCACATTTATAACTCACAAAGCTGAACACAGCTTTCTAGCCATGTATGTCGTGTCCGACTCTAGGGTGTGGTGCTCATCTCCATTTCAAAGCCGAAGAGCCAGCGTTGTCCGAAGACGCCTCCGTGGTCATGTGGCCGGCATGACTCTCCTTGCCGCAGAGCGTAGCATGCAGCTGGAACACAGAGCGCTGTTTTCCAGGAGGAGGAGTAGGAAGGCTCAATAAAGCTCTTCTTTTTGCTGCTTGCCTGCCTGGGACTGCAAAAAGAGGACTGTCTGGCACCTGACAGGCCACAATAGGCAGCTGGTAAGCTGTGTTGGGTGTGCAAGTCTGTATGACATACTGTGAAAAGACGTGACAATGACTGTGATAGACTGAAGGAATGACCTACTTAAAATGGAGCAAGCAGCAAATCCATTTTACCTGTTGAAAGGTGGGATAACCTGAGAAAGCAAAGTGCTCAGCCAGTCACATTTAGGCATCACTGATACGGTAAGAACATTCTGCTGTCCAGGGTACCCAGATGCTAATGTTTAGTGGCTGGTTTCCAACAAGCTGGTCACACAAAGTGTCGGGGAGCAGGTGACTTCCACAGCTCCGGTCTCTTCTCACCCATCAAAAGCTACACTGCACCTTTATGGAAGTGTTTACAGAACAGCCAGATGCCATGGCAGCTACCCTGAGAGGTGTCATATTCACTGCCCCCCCCTCACAGAAATGCACACCAGTGGCTAACTTTGATTACACGTCAGTCACAGCACATTAGGCAATCTTCCAGCCTGCCAGTTCTGCCGTGCCCATCTTCAAACTAAGTGTCATCAGGAAAATTGTAACACTCTGCATTAAGGGGTCAAAAGAGAGAGAGAGAGAGAGAGAGAGAGAGAGAGAGAGAGAGAGAGAGAGAGAGAGATATTACATAGCAGTCAACCAGCAAGTGGACTTTTAGCTCAAAGGTAAATGACCTTCATCTCAAGTGCCTATCAGTGAAATATTCCTCACTGAATTCATTGGCTGTGCCTTGCCTTTATCATTTAACACCTGCGTCAAGTGGACACAAGCCACTCAGGTGGAATTTTGTCTTTGATTCGTAGATAAAAGAGAAAACGACTGTGGATTTTTTTTCCTTATGGAGTTGTTGTGTGGTATCTGTGACCGGGAGTCACTATGGCTAAACTGAGCTTAGATTGGCTGTGTTTGGAAAGTGTTTGGAAAGTGTATTTCCTACTGTGTAAGAACCAAAGACTGAGAAGATGGTAGCAAATGTACTGAGTTTCTGTTGATGAAATAAAGGTGTTTAGAACTACACAGGGCCTTTCTTCATGCAGTATTCAAAATGAATATGAAAGCCCAGCGAGGCAGTTCAGAATATACCTTATGTTTCTGTTCCTTCTTATCATGCTTTTCCTTCTGTTTGAAGAGAGCTCTTGAGAGGGTTTGAAAACTTGCACTGTTTCACCAACTGATCTTGGCTCAAAGCATTTGTCTCGTGAGCCGTAGATGAGTAAGTGGTAAACCTTTGTTTGGACTGTACCACTTCAGACTGCAGGTGAAGCAGAGATTTTTGTGCATACTGTATCTATGAAGCACCACCTGCAATCTGAAGCGGTACAGTCCAGCCACAAGTTTTCCACAACATTTGCTGTTTGTGGAAATGAAGGCATAGTCTCGCCAGCTTTTATATCCCTTGATTGTGGGTTGTCCTGAACACCTTTAACGCATGGAATGAAAGTTCAGTGTTAGAAAGTCCCATCTCTGATCCAAGACAGTATATGTGCACCAGGCTCTTGCATAACTGTTCTGACTGAAGTGGAGCTCCATGGAATACGAGTGGTTTCATGAGCACAAAGGCCATGTTCACAGGCATGGCAATAGGAGGGTGAGGAACAGGTGGTGCTCTATTGCTGTGCACAGGAAGCACATGGCATGTCTCATCCACTTTTAAAGATTCACTGGGAAAGCAGTGATGATAATGATCTGAGCTCCTTGTTGGAATTTTTTTCAAGGTGAATCAAATGGAATGAGATAATTCTGAAATTACTGTATCTTTCGGTGCAATCCTGTGTAACTATGTACTGGCAAAGCATGCGCTCTGCTGGCATTGGGTGTCGCGAAAGTGCTTTATGGCACTTTTGTGGCACCCAGAGAGTAAGCGGCACCAGCACCGCTTAATAGGCCATCACCCATGACCTGCACCGGATGACCCATGTATTTTTTATTTTATTTTTTATTTTTCACATTTTTATACCGCCCTTCCTCCAAGGAGCTCATATTTCCTCCCCTCCTTTTTGTCCTCACAACAACCCTGTGAGGTAGGTGGGGCTGAGAGATAGTGACTGGCCCAAGGTCACCCAGGAAGCTTCGTGGCTGAGCCATTTGAACCTGGATCTTCCAGGTCTAAGTCCGACTCCCAAACCACTACACCATCCTGGACCTGCACTGCGTAAGACCTGCGCTGGTCAGTGCAGGGGTGTGGGGAGGGTAGGCAGGGGCAGTGAGGAAGGGAGCCATTGGCCAGCCCAGGCTTGGAGGAGGTGGAGGTGCTAAGTTGCACCAATATCTTATGCCCTGTCGCAGCCCGGGTCGGCCTTTCACGGTCTCCTCGGCTGTGCGCCAGCTCTAGAGCTGGTGCACATTATTATTATTATTATTATTATTATTATTATTATTATTATTATTATTAACAGTATTTATATACCGCTTTTCAACAAAAAAGTTCACAAAGCGGTTTACAGACAAAAATCAAATGATTAAATGGCTCACTGTCCCAAAAGGGCTCACAATCTAAAAAGATGCAAAACACCACCAGCAAAAAGCCACCAGAAAAGAGACTGTGCTGGGGTAAAAGGGGGGCAGTTACTCTCCCCCTGCTAAATATAAGAGGAGCACCAATTGAAAAAGTGCCTCTTGCCCATCCGAGGAGGCCCAGTGCAGCTTGCACTGCTTACACCGGGGGAAGGAGATGAGCGTCCCCTTCTCCCGAGGTGCGCCCAAGCCGTGCCGGTGTAGGCCTCAATGGGACTTTAGGCCGGCCGTGTAAAGTTAGGCAGGATTGGGCTGTAATTTAAGATCTCCTAGTAACTTCTCTTCCTTACATTTAAATTCAATTTTTGCTTTTTTGGAGATTACAAAGATTATAAAGGCAGCAGAGTCTGTTTCTACCTTCATGTGGGTAAATCACACTGTTTTCAAAGCTCTGAAGCTGAAAGACCTACTTCTGGGTTGCACAAAGGTTCCTCCCAGGCTCGCCCCAGAATGCATCGCGAAGGTAGGAACAGTGATTTGGGGGCTTTTTAAAGACAGGTTTCTACAGTGGACTTTATTATATGCAGATTCGCAGTATCCGCGGGGGTGGCTGGGTGTCCAGAATGGAACCCCTGTGGATACTGAAGTCCAACTGTACTAGGAGAACGTTGCATTTCCCTACTCTGGTACTGCATTTATCCAAGACCCTGACAATTCAAAGTCTTCATGCTACCTGTCTAGTGTTGAAAACAAATCATTTTTTCTTCTATGACAACACATGCAGTACTAGGAAGACTAGGCCTAAGCCATGTGGTTGAAAACACTGAAGTCCCTGTAGCAGCCCACTTACAGTGTGAAAAAAGTTGAAACGTGAAGGCTGCAATCCATGCACGCTTCCCTGGGAGTAAGCCTCAGTGAACAGTATGGAACATACTTTTGAGTAAACATGCATAGGGTTGTGCTGCAAGTCTCTCCCACTGGGAGGGGAAAGGTGAATTCAAAGTAGTTTAAATAAATACACAAGAGCCAGGTGAGTGCCACTGCCAAGGAACCCTTTTCTTTCCCCAAATCTGCTATCCAGCAGGTATGCCTGTTCGTCCTGAGGATGGTGTAGTGGTTTGGGAGTCGGACTTAGACCTGGAAGATCCAGGTTCAAATCCCCGCTCAGCCACGAAGCTTCCTGGGTGACCTTGGGCCAGTCACTATCTCTCAGCCCCACCTACCTCACAGGGTTGTTGTGAGGACAAAAAGGAGGGGAGGAAATATGTACACCACTCTGAGCTCCTTGGAGGAAGGGCGGTATAAAAAATGTGAAAAATAAAATAAATAAAATAAATAAATAATAGTAAGAAATATTTGAAATAATCACATGGATTAATTAGCAAGATAAATTAGATTCTGCTTTTTTAAAAAAACAACAACATGCTTGTGTGTACAATGATGAATCTGTGTACGCCTGATACAGATTGCACAGTCCTTTACAGAGAATGAACCTAAATGAATGTCATAATAATAGAAAAACGCAAAAGCAGTGTTGAATATTGACCCAAACTAGACCTTTTTAAACAGGCATAGTCTATAGACCACCAATAATTGTCTGGCTTTGGACAAAGGTATAGAAAAAAGTTATTGTCTTACTGAATTTTCAAAGGACATCTTCAGTTCCAATGGCTGCGTACTCACTGATAGGAGGAGGATTCTGTTCTTTGATATCTCAGTCTGATGCATACCTTAAGGAGAAAAAAAAAAGAATACATATTGAAAGCCTGCCAGATACCACATCTGCCTGTCTTTGCACCTCAAAGGGTGAAGCCAAACAGCAAGGTAGTGAAGAAGAGTAAACCTATCAATTAATAGTGTGAGGACTACCCTCTCTCTTTCTGTCAAGCAACTGTAGGTGATCTTTTTTTCCCCTGCCCTAGAAAAACACACACACACCTCACACAGTGTAGTTACCAGTTGTCTAGCCAGCAAATGCAGTCTGTAACACCTGTGCAACAGATACACACAGCTGGATGAAACCGGCTGTTGATCCATCTGCAGGAAGCATTGTTTTCCCTTTGAATAGGTGGGAAAAGAGAGGAGACTCATGTATATCACAGTTAAGGAATCTGTTTCCTCCCACTGTTCATTATTTCTATCTTCTCTTGTGTTCACATTTTCCTCTGTCATGCTAGGACTGCAGGGGTAATTCTAATTGAGACAATATGACCATAAACAATCACTGCTTGAGTGGATCTATTCTTTAGGTACCAACCTCCATGTGGCTTAACATAACAAGGTTAAGTTGAAACTGTTTTACCTGATTACATCCCCAAATATCAGTGTAGTACCTTTGGGCTTCCCAGTAACTGGATCATCATACAATAAAGGTACCTATCAATTTTTGGTCAAAACAAGCTATTTTGCCCATGACGTGGTGGTGTCTCTGTTTCATATGCGATACATTGGCGGTGTGTAAATTTTTTTACAAACAGTTTCTATTATCTTTTGAATCCACAGAAGCAACAAAGGCGATAATTATAGTCTGAAGATGCTATAGTGTTTCAAACAAGCCTACAGTGGTGGCATTACAAAGCAAACGCTTAGTTTGCCTACAGCTTTTGCTGCACTCAAAGACATCCCAATTATGCTGCATCTTAGCAGAAAACTTCTGTTCTTAAACAGAAACAGCTTGTCTGTTCTTAGAGTTCCCTGTTTTTTAATTTCTCTTGATTTTCCTGTGAATCAAAAATGGTCCAAATGGTGGATACAGCGGGAGAGATTCCCCCCCCCTTACATGAACTATGCCTGGCTTTGCTAATATAGGTACTTTTTGTGCTGGGGGGTGGCGGGAGAGAAAGGAATGATGAGGAGGAAAAATGTATGTTGTTTAAAACTCCTTATGTACATCTGCTACTTGTCAACTTGTGATCTTCTGATCCTTGAATACTTGGCAACCCTGTGATTTGCAATAATGGAATTAGTAGGAAAACTTATCAAGGAAGACATTACATTATGAATGAGAATACCGTAGTAAGGCTTCAGATATTTAGAGATGAATGAACTTTGAAAAGTACGGTATGTAATGGCATTGGCAGGGTGGACCTGGGAACCCGAACATTGCAAACCTTTCAAAGAGCCCACATAGGTCTTTAAATGTGTGTCCAATATAAACCATACACAGGCCAGATCCTAACTGGAATAAATCATTGTAAATAGAAATCTGCTGACATACTGATCTGGATTATGCATGACTACTACTGCAAGTATTTAACATTTATTTAGGGCCAACACTTAGGACTGGATTAACCACTGTACTAAATATTTTGCTAAGAGCCGGGTCTTGGCTATTTAGATCCTTTTCAATCTGGCCTTCAGCTGGGTTTTGAAACAGAAACAGCCTTGGTGGATGGCCTACGCTGGGAGCTGGACAGGGGAGTTTATCCCTAAGTTTGGGGTATGCTGGAGCTCTCAGTGGTTTTTGATATGGTATCCTTCTGGATCACCTTGCATGGGGTGGGGCTGTGGGCACCACCTTGGAGTGACTCTAATCCTGCCTGAAGGGGAGATTTCAGAAGGTGATGCTAGGGGACTCCTACTCAATGCCTTGGTCATCGGCAGGGCTTCTGAGAGGAATTTTATCAGGGGGTACAACATTTCTTTTGGGGAAGTTTCAAAGGGGGAGGGGCAAAACAGGGTGGGGGGAGGGCAGCAATTGCCGGGAAAGTCCTCAGAGCCCAGGTCTACCAGGCTTCCCGATACGGCGCCCAGGTCTACCCACCTAGTAGACCTGGCCTAGCCACCGTCTTTCACTCTCCATGAGGCCAGCTGAGATCCCAGGAAATTTCTGGGCCCCTTCCTTTGGCTCCTGGGCCCCCTTTTTGACCCTGGGCCCAGGTACAATTTACCTCTTCACCCCCCTCTCATGGGCCCTGGCCATTGGCCTATGGCAGGGGCGGGGAACCTTTTCCCTGGCGAGGGCCGTTTTAAATATTAGAAATTTGCTTGAGGGCCGGCCGTAAGGCCGGGCACCATTTTTATTTATTTATTTAATTTTTGCCCCCGCCCCCCATTGGCCTCCGGAGGCTCCGCACTCACTGTCCGAAGCCACCGCCGGGTCCACGCGTCACCTCCGGCGTACCATGCCGATGAGGGCAAGAGCTTGCCCTCATCGGCGTGGTACGCATGTGCGAAATGGCCAACGGCCTGGCGGGAAGGGGTCGAGGCGGCGGCCGGGGAGGACATGCAAAGGCCCTCTCCCGGCCTCCGGAGGTGACGCGCGGACCCAGCGGAGCCTCCAGGGGCAGGTTGGGCGGCCTCCCAGCAATCTCTCCGGGGGCCGGACTGGATGGCCTCGGGGGCCTGATCCGGCCCTGGGGCCAGAGGTTCCCCTCCGCTGGCCTATGGTATTCCTCAGGGTTCTATTCTGTCCCCTGTGCTTTTAACATCTACACGAAACCACTGGGGGGCGGTTATCCAGGAATGAAAGATGGGGGGGTCATCAATATGCAAATGAAAATAAAAATGAGAGGTAGAGCTGGGTATCAACTGAAGAGTCTATAGAAATTCTGAATCAGTGCCTAGGATCAGTGTTAGATTGGATGAGGGCTAACAAACTTAAGTGAAATCCAGACAAGACAAATGTGCTATTCATGCACCCAGGAATTGGACTGCAAACCTGTTCTGAAGGGGGTTGTACTCCACTTGGAGGATCAGTTCTGCAGTTTGGGGGTGCTCTTGAACCCTGCCTTACACCTGGATGCCCAGATGTTGGCCATGGCCTGAAGTGCCTATCACCAGCTTTGGCTGGTGCACCAACTACATCTGTTCTCGAACTGAGAAGACCTGTCTATAGTTACCTATGCTTTGGTAATATCAGAATTGGACTACGGCAACACACACTACATGGAGCTGCCTGTGGAAATGGCTCGGAAATTGTAACTAGTACAGAATGCAGCCACTAGGTTGCTGACTGGAGCCAGGCTTTGTGACTCTATCACACCCCCATTATATTGCCTTCATTTGTTACTTGTGTGTTTCTGAACCCATTTAAAAGTGCTAGTGATGACGTCTATGAAGCCCTTCACAGTTTGGTACCTAGGTGTTTGAGGAATCCTCTCTCTCTCTCTCTCTCTCTCTCTCTCTCTCTCTCTCTGTATGCATCTGCCCATCCAGTGAAGTCATTTCAGAAGACTCTGTTGCATGTTCCACCTCCAATGGAGGTGCAATTGGCAGTTAACTGTGGCAAGGCCTTCTCTGTTGTGGTGCCGGGTCTCTGAAATGCCCTTCCAGTAGAGCAGAGGTTCTCTAAGTGTGAGGCACATCGCGTGCGTTAATCGTTTAATTAACACCTATTCTTGCTTGCAAGAGAGAGAGAGAGAGCAAAAACAAAGATCCGGAAAAGATCTTTTCCCTCTTCACATCGGGTCACTCAACGGCAGTTTCCACATCTTGTTTTTAACCACAGCCTGAGCAAAGCCCTTATCTTATGTTAAAGAACGATTTACAACTCTATTGATAAGCTGAGTACCGGTACTTTGGAGCGTTTCTCTCCAAATCCTGAGACATTGCAGGTTTGCAAGTAAAGTATTTTCTTTCTGTTGAATGTTTTTAATAAACACAAAACAAATGCAAGAACTGCAATTGAAAATGGTGCAGAGCAGGTTCTGCTTTACATACAGTCTTTGATTTCTATGTTTAGTTTGGTTGATTAATTATTAGGATTTCTCTCCTTCTTCCTTTCTGACCCACCTCTAAGTTAGTTCCCCACTCTAGTTGCTGGGACAACCCCACCCCACCCCCGGAAACTGCCAGGCAGTATAAGAATCTGTTTTTCATCTTGCAAAGATGCTACACCAAAAGGAGCTAGCTTTCTCTCTCTTTCTCTCTTGTGCAACTGGGGCTTCCCTCCCATGCTTTGATGTTTCTCTTGCCATGAATAGGACTAACACAGACAACATCAGTGCCCTCTACCCAGGCCTGCCAATGGAGGGAGAGCAGCATCCCGACCCCACCCTGCGCACTCCTGGCTTAGCTGCTGCTCAGCATAAGCATGGAAAATCCACTTTAGGGCGTGTTTTGGGAATATACACATACATATACACATACATATAAGAAAGGGTGCCTCTGAGCATGTAAAGAGTGCCTGTTTCTTCCATGCACTGTAATGGGGAGTCATGGCTAACGGCGAGGGAGGTCAAGGGAGCCGCGAGTCAAAAAGGTTTGGGAACCACTGCAGTAGAGATAAGAACAGCTTCCTCTTTGCTGGCAGGGAGGAAACCATTGTATTTTTACTAGCCTTTGGTTAATCTTTCTCTGTGCTGCTCTCTTCTTATTATATTATGTTTTGTTTGTGTTTTAATTGCTTTGATGTTGATTTATTTTCCACCCAATCCAGCGCAAATTCCCACGCAGCAATGCAGTGGCGATGGCACGGGCTGTGCTGCATCCTGCAAGGGAATTTTGGCTGCTGGAAGTCTTCACAGAGCAAGGGGATATTTCTCCCCTTGCCCTGGGTTAAGCCCCAGCAGCCACAATGGGGCAACTCAGACCTGCACCAGCTACATAGGTGGTGCAAGTCCACGTTGCCCCATGTCGGCAGATCAGGGCCAGGAGGGGGGATAGGATGCGGCGCACCCCAGAGCCTGATCCGCTCACCCCTCGGTTTATCACCTCAGTGGTTTATCAATGATTTGTGAATTCAGATGTATGAAACCACAGTTAGCAAACACTATGTTTGCAAACCAACTTCAAATTGTGCCTTCAAATCTTAGTTTGTTGGTCTCAGACAAATCATGATTTATTCCAGGTTCATGCGCATATATAACCTTAGCTGAAGCCATGTTTTCATATTATGTGTAAAGCCAACCATAGGCTCTTCACACTATCTCTACTATGTTTAGGGGACTTTCCCACAATCACAGCTGCCATATTGTACATCTTTTCCCTTGCAAGAGCCAAGCTTGTCATGACGTATACAAATGAACCCCAAAAACCCAAAACAAGTTGTACTAGGATAGTATAGTAAATCCTTGAGCACGTATTAATTTTCTGCAGTAACTTTGTATAATAAACCCAATCTCTGCTCAGGTGCATTGAGGGGTAAGGCTAGAGCCCTCTGAACTCTCACCTGTTTGCCTTCTCTTTCACTTTTGCCTTCAGCACATAAATATGGGCCTTTGTGATCAGCATGATGTAAGCATCAACTAGCTCAGAGGAAGATATAAATAATTGGTTGATGGAGCATAGAGTAGAACAGTTATAAAAATCAATGAAGCAAGTAGATAGCAGACCATGTGATAGTCCCTGTGATTTTGCAGTACCTTATCTTTAACACAACGACCCTGTGTTTAAGTACATGTCCGAAGGATGATCAAGCCATGATTATACTTGACCCTGGTGGCTGGTGCAAAAACTTTGTATGGATTCACATTCACTTTCAAGTGTTTCAATCTCTCCCTCTGTAAGTGAGAGTTGAAATGTGATAATGCCTGTGAGGGTGAATAAGTTTTTTTTTCTCTCCAAATGTAAGCAACCACATATAAGGAATATGGCTCAAAGCAGTGTTTCCAAAACTTCAGAAAACTTGAAGCACACTTTTTTTTCTTGAACTAAAACTGAAGGTTTCCTTTTCAGGATGTTTAAGAGTAAGAACTATCTGTCCTTAGAGGAGCTCACCCTGCAACCTTCTGCATCAGTCATCATCAGTCATATACCCAATGCAGTCACACAGCGGAACTACAGCAAAGGGTGCTGGGAGGGTGCTTGCATTCCCAGGATGCTCGGCATTTCCTTTTATTTAAAGAGTCCACACAGGAAGGAGCAAGTTTGCTCTTTCCTCTGTTCAGGCTCTTTCAACAAAGCAGGAAATGTGGAGTGCCATGGGAGCAATCCCAGCATGCCCCGCATTTCCTCATTTGATTCAAGAGCCTGTGTGGAGGAAAGAGGTAAGGGGTGTGCACAGGGCCCATGAGAGGGGGGTAAAGGGGGCAAATTGTACCCGGGTCCAGGGTCAAAAAGGGAGCCCAGGAGCCAAAGAGAGGGGGCCCAGAAATTTCCTGGGAACTCAGCTGACCTCATGGAGTGTGAAAGACGGTGGCTGGGCCAACCGGAAGGCCAGGTCTATCTGCTGGGTAGACCTGGGCGCCACATTGGTAGACCTGGGCTCTAGAGACGTTTCTGGCTGTTGTTGCCCCTTTTGGGTTTCCCAAGAGAAACTTTGTGCCCCCTGATAAAATTCCTCTTAGAGGCCCTGGGTATGCGTGTTGGGGGATGGTGTTGGCGGGGGTGGGCTGGGGTGGTGGTAGCACTATTGAGCTGCCTCAAGCAGCCCAATATCTTCAGCTAGCCCTGCTTTGGCACATTGTTTGGGAAGTATTAGCCTATGTTTTAATTTTAACAAACCATCCAACTGTCCTAACTGAAGTATACCATGTCATCTAGTAGTATACTAGATCTACTACAGTATATAAGGATCTAGTAGTACCAGGAGTGCTCAGTGAAAGGATGGATGAAGAAGAGTGGGCATCCAAACTTTTTTTGGGGAAGGGGAAGTACGGTAATATTTATGAAAGGTGTTCCTGCCTATTTTATAGCAGTTTCTCCTCTCTCTCTCTCTCTCTCTCTCTCTCTCTCTCTCTCTCTCTCTCTCACACACACACACACACACACACACACACACACACACACACACACACACACACACACGTGTCTGCAACCTTCTGGTGTGTCCTCATGCGGTTTCTTTCCCTAGCCAGAAACAGATGGTGATGCATAGGTTGACTCCCCACCAGACATGGACCGAATGACCAGTTCAAAACCACCTGCAGCGTTGATTCCTGTTGCACTCAGGCCAAGCATACTTCCCAGGTTACAGCTGATATAGCAGGTACTCCGGGCTTCTGTTTTTAAAATCAAGCCCGTGGTGTTGTCCAACCTCATCCATATCTTTATAGATATTCTTAGATTTTCTCAGTTAGAACATTGAGAGATTACAGTTAACGGATGCTATTATTAGAGTCAAAGCTCCGTGTTGGCCTTCTCGAAAGATAGTCCGAGATGTTGATCAGGCCATGGATAATGTAGTTGTTAACGATTTTTTAAAAAAGGAAAATGTTAAAAGTCATTACTCCTCATTGAGATAATTCTGGCAACATTATACTGTAGCAGTGCACCTTTTGTGTAACAACAAAATGACAAAATTGAAATGTTAAAAGTAGAGTGTCTGAACAAAAGCCTGTGAAATCATTTCGACAAGATCATTGTCCTGCCATTGTAAAAGAACAGGGAAGTGACAGAATGGGCCACAAAAAAAGAAGAGGCCCTTGTCACAATAAGGTAGAGAGGATTTCTTTGTTCCGTCTATCCGACTTGGAAGGGTTTTCGGCTAACGACAGAGCACCCTCCTCTGGCAGCTTGCCCAAAATGAAAGTCTTCACTGGAAACCTCTTCAAACAGGGCAAAGAGCCCCCTTTCTAGCTGGATCCTGCAGCTTTGTTTTAGCACTTTGAGTGGGGCTTTATGCACAAAAGCAGAGACTTACTACCCGTGTTAAAGGAATACTGCTAGCATTGCCTGCCTGCTCATGTAACTGCCACGTCAGGTAGTGTTCCTGAACTCCTCGTCCCAGCTTACGGTGCTTTGGCTAATAATGCCACTGTTGTTCTACCTGAGATGGAAGTGATGTAGCTGGGCTGGTGATAAGGCCAAGCATTCCGACTCCAGTCCTTCATTTGGTAGCTCCACTTTGTGCCTTTTCCATTGCAGACTGTACTCTCTACAGAGGGCAGTACAAAGGAGCTGCATGCTTGTGAAAGGTATGGGCAGAAACACCCAGGGAAAAAACCTGGAGAAAGAGAGATGGCATATTTAGCTTTTGCTAAGAAAAGGAGAGAGAGAGAGAGAGAGCAGTGGGTGGAGTAATGCATTGTGGGAAGTACTTGAAGTAAGATTATTATGGAGCAAAGTCTAGGTTGGCTATGGAGAGTTATTAACCCCTCAAAGAGTCTGTGAGTACACACCTTAAAGCTCTGCTATTTTGTAACCTCTGTGCTAAAAAGGGAAATAATTCTGTGTCCAGGTAGCTCAACTTCTGCACCAAAACAATCTGTGATCTGTAGAAATTATGTAAATTAGGCTCATTTGCATGTGCTTTGATATTGGCATAATTCAGATTCTTCTGAGGGGAGAGGGCAAGGAACTGCGCACGGCATAGTAATCTGAGGATATTGTGCTCAGTCTCTGCTTTAGCTCTTGAGAGGTCACCAGGCATTGCTTGTATACTTGAAACCTATTTTCAGCACCATGAGGACTAGAAATTTGCTCCTTTCTAAAAATAAATCAACATGAGATTCTCATGAAATAAATCAACATGAGATTCTCAGACACCCAGTACCAAATGTTGTCCCCCCCCACACACACACACACTGCACAATGAATAATGGAATACCCACAAACAAGTTCCAAGTTTGCCCCCAAGTCCCGAGTCTTTGGTTGCGAGTTACAAGTCCCTATCTATTTAATGGGAAAAACAGGTTTAAACCTGAATAAAATTCGACTTGTTGTAAAAGGCTCCAAGTCAAGTCTTTTACAATCACCGAGTCAAGTCCAAGTCAAGTCATTGACGCGACTTGAGTCCAACTCGAGTCCGAGTCGATAGAGTCAAGTCTACATCACTGCAAATACATAAAATAATCATGAACAGTGGAGCAAAGCAGGAAACCTAGCAAGACCAGGAGACTAAACCATCAAACAAAAGGCAACTTGAATGCTTTCCCAAATAAACATTTTAAGTTGGGTTAGAAATCAGAAGAGGAGATGGGGCAAAGTGGATCTCATGGAGTAGTAGGGAGTTCCACAATCTGAGTCTGCCATGGAGGAGGCCCTACATCAGGGCCAGCCCAAAACCTCTTGGTACCCAAACAGCATGCCAAATGCTGCCCCCCCCTTACCTGATGATGTGCCCGCCTCTCCTCCTCTCACTTCCTTGGACAGAGTGGAAGTGTGGAAAGACGAGTTGGGAGTCCTCTGCTGCCTTGTTCTTACCAAACATGCTTTGGTAAGCAGTGGAACAAGCAATGAGGCCTCTCTGGCTGACTGCAGAGGATGAGCAGGATCATGGGTGAAAATGATCCTTAAGAGATCCTGTCTGTCCCTAAACCATTTAGGACTTTGTAGTTAATAATGACACTTTAAATTGCATCTGGAAATGGACCAGAAGCCAGGGAAGATGATACAAAGAAGACGATGCAACTTGCAAGTCTCTCAGTAATGTTCGGCCATTCAAGCATTTTTCTTCTTCTTTCCATTCCTCTCCCTTTAGGAATGAAGGGAAGCTGTGTGCAATATACGGCAATCTATTCTATTACACCAGGATGGTGTAGTGGTTTGGGAGTCGGACTTAGACCTGGAAGATCCAGGTTCAAATCCCCGCTCAGCCACGAAGCTTCCTGGGTGACCTTGGGCCAGTCACTATCTCTCAGCCCCACCTACCTCACAGGGTTGTTGTGAGGACAAAAAAGGAGGGGAGGAAATATGTACACCACTCTGAGCTCCTTGGAGGAAGGGCGGTATAAAAATGTGAAAAATAAATAAATAAATATTTCCGAACCCCATTGACTCGCATGGGATGAGTGGACGTACTGCAGTTAGAAACCAAGCTGGATACACGCGCACTTTTTGTAACACGCTTGTGCATTTATCAAGCAGCCCATGCTGGATTAGAGCGAGTGCCACAGGAGCATTAAGGGGAAAGTCACTCCCAATACTTTTCCAAAATGATCATCTTTACAGAGCCTCAGCATGCAAAGCATCAATGAAACAGGAGCCTTGCCGTGCGTTGAGAGATTGGGCTTTCCCCATTGTGCCCTAGACTAGAAACGAAGGCAGCTATACGTAGGCTTTGTCCTAAAACTCCATGAGGCATGGGCAGCCCAGGGGCATTATCTTTGATTAGCCCTGCTTTACTAAACAAACAGGAACATTGGATTGCGATAACAGCCTAAGCAACAGACCGAATACTAAATGCCTGCAGTGGCGGGACACTTTGTTGAGCAATATACTGTACAAGGAGCTTTTGTTATAAGTGTTGACCCAAAACATTTGGTCCATTAAAAGAGTTACAGTCGCAGGGACTCCTGGCAGTGATCGCTTTAATGCAGGAGCTGTGTCGTGGTGTAAAACAAATGACTTCAGACATAGCACTAAACGGGCAAAAACAACGCAGGAAATGGCTCTGTATAAAACACGACACACATCAACCACCTACGCACAGGGGCACAGTTCTAAGGCAGAAATGAACACACATCCTTTGGCATCACAGTACAATTTGGCACATATGAGGCTTTTGCAGCTATGTTTGTTGAAGGAATAGTATTGGAGGAGTATTGAAGACTCTCTTTTGCATTAGGACGTTGCCTGATGTTTCTCTCTGATGTGGGTGCCCCTGTTGCCCAAACTTCAGTAGTGTTTTGGAAAAGCTTCTGCATGTGAATTTTGCCTTGAAAAGAAAGATTCTCCTGTCCAGAATTACCACTGCACACTCATTGATTGAGTTTTGCATGCTATTTTGATAAATCAGATTCACTTTCTGTTAATTAATTTGGATATATTAGCAGTGGCATGATCTGATATAACTATGGATCATCTCTAACTTTCAGTCAGTCTCAAATCATTCCTTTAATTTCACCTCTGATGTATTTTGAAGCATGAGAAATCACCCTAACATCATTTAAATGTGTCTTTCCCCCTCATTTTATTTCACCTAGTTTCCTGCAAGTTTGTGACAACTTCTGAAAGTGCTCCAGAGAAAAGTTGCTTGTTGAAAGTCTAACTTCCTCATTTCTGTCCCACCATTCTTCTATCCAGGGCCCATGGGGGGGGGGGGGTAAAGGGGGTAAATTGTACCCAGGCCCAGAGTCAAAAAGGGGGGCCCAGGAGCAAAAAGAGGGGGCCCAAAAAGGTTCCTGGGATCCCAGCTGGCCTCATGGAGAGTGAATGACAGGCTGAGCCAATTGGGAGGCCAGGTCTACCAGGCAGGTAGACCTTGACGTCGCATTGGGAAGCCTGGTAGACCTGGGCTCTGGAGACGTTTCCAGCCATTGCTGCCCTCCCCCCCGGCCTGTTTCCCCCCCCCAAAGAAACATTGTACACCCTGATAAAATACCTCTCTGAGACCCTGCTTCTATCATAGAACTCAAGGCAGTTCTGACATGGGGTCTCCATGCAGTCACCCATCCTGGCACAGGCCAGACTGAGACCTGCATAGCTTCTGCTAGATAACACAGAGGAAGCTGCCTTATCCCGTGTCAGACCTTTGGTTCATCTAGCTCAGTATTGTCAACACTGACCTGCAGTGGCTTGAACCTGCCTGGGATCTTCTGCATGCAAAGCAGCTGCTCTACCACTGAGCTAGAGTCCCTGCCCTACAATCAAGCACTTGCACCTTTAACCTACAGACAAACATTCTCCTCACCTTCTTAGGTGCCCTGAGCAGGGGGGGCACAGGTGGGAAAGTATCATCCTAAAAAAATGGCCACTTTGTCTGAATTAGTGAGGTAGAATGTAAAATTGAGAAGCCTGTAATATGCAACATACACTAATGCTAGACACCCACCCCTACTCCACGTATCCCCCCTATACATTTACTTACCCCCATCTTTTTTTCTTTTTTTCTAGAGCTGTCTTGAAACCTTTCTTTGGCATTGGCATCAGCTAAACCTACTTTTCATGTAATTTGGGAAGGGAATTCCTGATAGAAAAAGCTTTGGCTTTTAGCACTGTCTTCAGCTATTTTTTAATCAGAACCACGCTCTGCTTTCTGGAGGGGTTGCTAGATAATGTTCAGTGCACCATCCATGTGACTGGAGGTTACACACTGTTGGTCCACCTCCTGGTGTCTAGAACTCCAAAGCTTTAATTTTTCTCTCAAGGTATCATACAGGATCTCTGTGATCACCATACAGGATCTCTGTGATCACAGAGACATACACACCAGAGAGGCCTGCAGCACCTAGTGGTTCCTCCACCTTTGCCCATTGGAGGTTCAAGAAACCACTATCATCCTTTCATTACGTATCTCCATTTTTACATGTGATGCAGAAAATTTGGGTTTTATTCATATCTGCCTTATTATGTTCACCAAAGGGAATCTCTGGTTTTGCAACTTCACATTTCCCCCTCTCCGGAAATTCACCCACACACATTCAGCTGCCTCCAGAGGGTGGGGTGGGGGCTCCATTTGCTTAACTCAATTAAGTCTCCCAGGACTCAATGATCGGACCGTCAAGGACCATCAAGAAGTCCTCTGCCTAGCTCAGCCCAATATTGTTCTCATTGTTCTTCTGTAAAATGTAAATCCAAAGTCTCTTGTAGAAACTGTATGACTCTGTGACTATGCACATTCCAGTTACCATGTGATGTATTTTTCTTTGTGTATAAAAGCTGTGCTCACTTGTAGCAAAGGGTCAGTGCCCCCTCTTGGGGTGCTGTCCACTGCGCTGCATAACCAATAAACCCATACTTTTTCCTTGTTCACCAGTCTTCCTGGTTCTCCATTATTAATTATCATTTGCTTAAAATTCCGCTACACATGCCTTGTATATTTATTATTTTTCCTACTGTAACTGAAATTAAGGTTACTGAAATAATTGCATATTTTCTCCCTTCCTCCATTTTCCTCTTCTTCCCTTGTTGTTTACTTTGATCCCACCTAATGTGTAAGCTCCTTGGGAGGGATAAGGACTTGTCCTCTCATCACAAGTATATTTTTTGTGTTATATAAATCAGAATAATGTCTGTAGTACCCTCAGTCAGTCAATGTGGCCTAATGTTGTTTAAGCATGATTTTGTCTATTCCTTCTCTCTTCTCCTTACGTGAAATTTGGACTGCCACCAGCTTAAAATCATCCCAGCAAACTAAGTACTATGGTGGCATATGACTTTGCATGTGAGTATGTAAAAAAACAAAAAAGCAAGAACAAAAGACAGTTTGTTGCTGGGATCAGTAGGCGATTTAAAACAGAAGCAGCAGCACCAGATCCCACAGCTTTCAATGTAACTAAAGAGAGAAAAGTAACCACTCATTTCCTAGCTCTCCCCCCCCCGCCCCGCCGCCCCCCCAGCAATACTGGATTAATCCAAATCAACTTTTTGCAAAACAAGTACAGTATCTGTCTTTGGCTGAAGGCCGTCAGCCATCCCTCAGTTCATCCCAAAGGGAATTGGACAGCTTCAAAACAGCCCTTTATTTCAATCCAAAGTTACAGAGGGTCAGCACAACCTTTATTTACAGGAAAGCATGGAGGAGCCATTCCATTAAGTGGCCATTCTCTTTAAATTACGTCGCCAACTGCGCCTATGTGCATGTCACTGATTTTATGAACTCCTGTTCCATGAGCGCCTAATAACAAATAGGAGAGGCTGCCCATTTTGACCTCTGAAGCCTGTTCAAAGTCATTGCGAGCTATTATTTGAGTAGCTTGAGGTGAAATAATGTTCAGCTCAGCTTCCTGGAGCTGCATTTGAAATGCAATTAATTGACTGCTGTTAGTTGTCAATTAACATTTATTATCAATTAGTTCATCAAATTGATTAGTTGGCAGGGCCTTAAAGCCTAAATGCACTCCTTTCCATTATAAATATGTCTATAAGAGTAAAAGCAACTTGCTAATTGATGTCAAACTGAAATTGCTTGTGTTGGTCAAGACACAGACAAGCACATTGTGTTTCAAAACCTTATTAAACTAATTTTGCAGAAAAGAACGCAGTTAAAGTTTTTGAGAAAAGGCATGTTATATAATATATGTGAAGCATAAAAAACATGAAATTATTAGCTAGTCAATGATGACAGTTATTGATATATGTTTTACTCTAAACTAGAGCTGTGATGATTGCTGGGAAGGGTCTCTTTGTACACCATGTTCTTTTAGTTTTTTGTATTCCCCTTAAAAATGTGTTAAGTGTGAATACAACAAACAGCTGCTTGAAAACACCCGCACCATCTGGGTCTGCTCATCACAGGGGTGGGATTGGCTGCAGTTCTCTGGTGATTGTACACTTGCGCCAAACCCGAGTTTCTTGCTGGGTAATGTGTGAAATGACTCTAAAAAATGATTTCATTTTACCTTCATCAGTCTACTTCTACTCTGTGGCCTGATATAAAAAATGTACCTCCCTGCAGGGATGCAGGTTTTTCTGGTGTGGCTTCCCCCCCCCCCATCTCCCCCGTCTTTTCCCCCCAACAACACATGACATACCTGCTCCAACTTTAGTAGAGATGCTCCCAAGTCCCAAGTCCATGCTGTGAGCTTTAGGATTTCTGTCTTAACTTTTTGTTGTTGTTGTTTTCCAAGTGCTTGGCATGTTTATGCACTGCAGTGTTTATTTGGTGTCATTTTTTTTCCTTAGAGCCAATCTGTTTGCTTTTTAATAATAAGTATTTTATAAAAAGGACTTTTTGTTTAAACTTGGGAAAAAGAAGAGTGGGGGTGGGTGGGTCAGAGAAACGGCTTCATGATGATGACCACAAGAGCTGGTTAATCAGCATTCTGCATAGCCAGTTTGGGTGGTGGGAAGGAAGTGGCTTTGTGATTGTCATAAGAGCCAGCTAATCAGCACTCTGCATATAACGGGCTTCTCTTTGAAATAGGAGAAAGTCCTTGCTTCTTCCAGACTCAATTTACAGTACTTTGAAAGCTTTTCATCTGTCCAAAAAGCAGTCACTGTGGAGCAACCTCAGGCTCGTTCGCCCCTAAAGGTTTGTATATTTGACTCAGGTGTACTCATCCCTAATGGCAAGGAGAGAAAATCCACTGTGGTGCAAGAGCAATAGAGATGAACCCCCCTAAAATGATTTACTTTCTTCTCCTACTACAATACAATGGATTATATATTTCTACAGGGCCTCTGAGAGAAATTTGATCAGGGGGTACAAAGTTTCTTTTGGGCCCCTTCTCAAAGGGGGAGGGCAGCAATAGCCAGAAACGTCTTTGAAGCTCAGGTCTACCAGGCTTCCCGATGTGGCACCCAGGTCTACTCACCCAGTAGACTTGGCCCAACCACCGTCTTTCACTCTCCATGAGGCCAGCCGAGATCCCAGGAAATTGCTGGGACCCCTTCTTTGGCTCCTGGGCCCCTTTTCTTGACCCTGGGCCCAGGTACAATTTACCCCCTTTACCCTCCTCTCATGGGCCCTGTATTTCTACATCAGCAAGTGGTTCAGAGAAGCCCTGTCCTTCCATTAAACAACTGCAGCAGCACTATTAAGGAGGGAACATCTGCTTGTGCCTGAAATGTAGAAAGTTGCTATGATTTAACTGCATGTATTCGTTCTCTCTTTCGGCAGGTAGCGGGAGAAGGAGGATGTGTAGAACTTGTTCTTTTCAGCCTCACATTTCCCCTCTTCTGCTGTAGGGCAGCCAAGCACTCTTCCAGGGATGATGAGCTGGGGAGCCCCTCATTGTGCGCAGCAGAGCAGATGACGAAGATTTTGCAGGTGCAATAACATTTCAGTCGAATTCTCAGGGGTATTCTCCCCACCTTCTGTGTGTGTACATCTTAGGCCTGAGTGGCACATTTTAAAAACTGGGCAAAATAACTGTGTGCTTTTTACAGGCACAAAATACCTGTCTTCGATGGCTTTTAGTTTCCCTTGCCTTTGTGGAAAACTAGATTATTCCTTCCTGCCCCCTCCAAAATTAAAACAGCACAAAACACCCTGTGACCTAAATATGGCTGAAAGACACAACATGTGACCTGCTTAGTGCTGCCTGTCATGGCCTGAAGCCACAGCAGGAACTCTATTAGTGGGAACAGCACAGATGCTACCAGATGGCCAACATATTGTCCAGAGATGACCCATGTATAATTGCAGAAAAGTTCAATACATTCAGGTTTTGAATTTAATTGCATTGACCACCTTAGCTGCTGCTGCACAATTTAATGTATTTAAGGTGGAAACTTGCTCTCCCAGCACAGGAGAAAAGCCTCGCGCTTTTAACTTCACAGATTTGTATTGTTCCATGCAATTTAACACCTGAACGCACAGATGTGAGAGGGAGACTGCCAGAGAATCAGAAAACTTCCTTCTCTGTCCTCCCTCACTTCTCTTGATTCAGCAGCAAAACTTTCTGCTTTAGAGAAGGGGTGGGAGGGAAAGTTTATGAATTGACAACACTTGTCATCAGATCATTGTGACACAGTGGCTGTGTACGGCTCACCTTTCTGTGATAAAAGTCATTGGGTAACTTTAGGAAAAGGACTAGACCACCTGACCTATTTTATGGGACTGTTGAAAAAGAGATCTGAATGATTAAGTCCTTAGTACTGTATACTGAGCAACGTCATTACGAAAAGCAACGGTTGTGTCTGAGTATGGACTGTTGAATCTGAACGCTTGCAGCTGCCTATTGATCCATCTAGCCTACTACTACTCTGATTGGTGGACCCTTCTGGGATTCAGATGGGGGTTATTTGGGGTGGAACGGACCTTCAGCCTTTCTGCAGGCAATGCACTGGGCCGTATGGCTTCCTCCCCAAAGTTACAGCCCTCGCCTCTTCTCCCACAAGAGGGCAAAACCAACCACTTTCTGTTCCACATACAACAACTTTGACCAATTTCAGCCAGAGCCACCTGCTGAGCTAGAATGTCTCATGTTATAAAGATACGTTTTTAAATTTCATAAGGTGTGTGTGTATGTATGTGTACACACACACACACACACACACACACACACACACACACACACACACACACACACACACACACACACACACTTTTAGAGAAAAAAATGCTGAAACTGCAGTTTGTGAAACATTTATGTTGGAGCAGATCACTTTGAGCATAGTGGATTAGTCCAAGGTGGTGATGCTAGTAGATGCGATCCTGTTTCACCTTTATGTGAGTTCAGTGTACACACATCAGTGTACATGTGTGTCAGGCCTAGTGTGAGCAGCAACAGCATCCGCAACATAAGAAAACACAGGGAAAGTTGCTTTCCAGAGTACCCAACTGATGGGTGTTGCCATCTTGGATACCTATACACTTGTGTACCTGATTGATGGCAGAATCCTACTTACCCACTGGGCAGGTGCAGCACATCCTGGGCCAGTGCAAGCTGTCACAAATGTGCCATAAAGCGCATTGCAACAGCTCAGGACTGTTCTGGACCAGCGCGAAGGCCCACACCAGCCTTCATGCACCGACCTAAGTAGCAGTGTGCTGAGGACCTGATAAGTTCCACACCAAGTAGCGCAAAGGTGGAATGGGGTGGGGGCAGGGGTGTAATGGCACAGAGTAACTGCGATGAGGGCAGGGGGATCGGGAGAGGGCGGGATCAGTGATGCTGGTACGTGCCGTATCCTATCTCTCTTCCTGGGCTTGTTTCCCCGACACGGCTCACCTCAGACCTGCACCAGCAATTTAGCTTGCACAGGTCCGAGGAGACCCATTGCCGCAGCTGGGGCTTTCTTTTGGGCAAGGGGACAAATGTCCCCTTACCTCAGGGAGACGGTAGACCTCCAACTTGCTCTCTGTGCAGGACGCAGTGCAGCCCGTGCTGGCCTCGCAACCCAATCTTACATAACTTTCTGTGCAGCAGTGCAGCAAGCCTCGCTGCACTGCTGCACAGAAAGTTATGTAAGATTGGGCTGTGAATGTGTGGAACTATTTGCTCCAAGATGGCAGCATCCATAGTGCAGACACCCTAGATGCTCCTTAGACAAAGTATCATTCAAAATGGAGTGGAACTGTTTGAGAGGAGTGCTGAAAATAATAACTGAAAATAACATTTTACAAAATCTCAGTAAACAGGAAATGTTAAAAGTGAGTAATTTTAGTCAGCTCTTGTCTATAATAATTCCATCAGAAGCACTGCGTTAATTCAGCTTGTGTACATGTGTGAAAATCAGGCTCAGAACAGAAATGGCTTCCACAATCTTTATATATAATTGAAATTGCATTTCATGGAAACTTGTTTTAGCGCCCTTTATGCACTACATGCTTTAGCTAATCAAATGCAACCCCTACCGCAAGTGTTGTTGATTTGATCATTGCCTCTTGAAGGCATTGGACCCCCTGCCTGGTCTGCATTGTGAGGGGGGATATTTTGGTTCCATATAAGATAATGATAACTCAACATGTAGCTGATGAAAAACCTTCCAAGTGAATAGTGTAGACCTTTTGGAGACAGATCATTTCACATGTCCCCACCAGCAAGTCCCCCTTTACTAGCATTCCTTTTGAGAAGCTTGCTCTCCTTGCTACTTGGTTTGAACAGGATTGGCCATTGACTGTCATTCGCATCACTTTTGTTAAACGTTAATGTTGTACATGAATGGGACATGGCAGCTTGCACAGTTTCATTTCTTTGCCTTCCCCTGTAACTCGGATTGCCATTTAAAAAACAAAGCTTAACTCCAGAACTTTGTTCTTCTGGATGTGAAGCCACAGAAGGTTGCAGAGATACCTTAGCCGAGATATCCCCAATTACTGCTGATACGAAATGTACTTATTTTATACACATTTAAATTTGACATGGAATTGTCACAGACTGTACCTCTTGGATTTCCATCTGTTCTCTATATCCGTGTGTATGTCTATGCCTACCAACCTCAGATAACATTTCTCCTATCTGCATGAAAGAGTAAGACTTCCTATTAAGCTGCTTCCTATAATACCGTTTGTAATCGGTATATAATTATATAAACTATATAAACCTAGAATAATCGTTTTGTTATAGCATACTTTGTCCTGTGTGTAATTTTTACAATATTACAAAGAAAAAGGTTAAAGTCCATAACAACATTGAAAAGTTTGGTGTGGAAAATACAACTGCCTGTGCTTTCAGTCAATGGAAGCTGTGTGTTCTGGCTAGCACTGAGCCAATGAGAGCTTTGTACTCTGACTAAAATGAGCCAATCACTTCCTACCAGGAAATGCTTTGGAAGAGAAAACAGCAGGCAAGGCAATCTACCCTAAATGCCTTATTTTCAACAAGAAGCCTGTAGTTCTCAAGGATGAGTCAGAACCTAGTTTATCCTTCTGGGAGTAGCTCCTCCCACCATCTCCCAGCACTGCCATGTAGGAGAAGTGACATCCACAATGGTCAATTATGGAGCAGGTTCCAATCTAATGCACTGGTGAGTACAATACTGTGAACACATCGACATTAGGACAGGGTTATAATTACCTCCCATAGTGCTTTTCATGCAGCATTAGGACAGGGTTATAATTACCTCCCATAGTGCTGTTTCATGCAGCACTCTGTTTTCCAGGAACATACCCACAGTTGACATGAGTTGTAGTCCTCAAAAAGCTCAAGACACACAAGTGCCATAAGACTCTTTGCTATTTTTGCAATGACAGACTAACATGGCTGCTACTCTGGAAATCTTAAAAGGGCTGCATTTTTGGGGGGGGGGAAACACCATACCTTGATTATTTTCAAATATGAAATACTCTTCTTCAGCCACCCTCATTTGCGCTTCCTGACTGAAACATTTTTTTCTGTAAAATGCAGGTTGCCAGAATTTGTGAGTCAAAGCCAGAGCAGCATTTTCACTTATTAGCCATGCTTGGGCTATGTGTGTGGCCCATGCACTGAAGTCCTTGAGCTTCACATGCTTCTGCACACAGGGCTGCAGGATCCCCAGGTGCAGGTCCTCCATAGAAGCCCTTCCACAAACTCCGCTAAGCTGAGGTGGCCAGACACCAGATGCGTGGCAGTAGTAACTGTGGTGAATGTTTCCCTGCTTGGCCTCCCTACCTGTTTCCCTGCCTCATTTCTCCACTCTACACTTATCACATGTGCATACTCAAGGACAAGCAACATTATCTGGTGGATCCATATAACAGTCTCCGGTTATATTTTGATTTTTTAAAATAAAAAAATAGTCTTTGGAGACTTCCAATCTGAGTGGAGTAACTCAGAATAAGGCTGTTACATCTGAACCAACTGCAAAAGTCCCTTTTAACTGCTGTATATCTAATGAGGTGGAAGAGCTTCCTTCGGAAGATTGATTTTAGGGTATCCCCTCTAGCCTTGGGACGGACTCCCTGCTGAAAGTCTTGTCTTGGAGTATTGGGGGGTGGGGAGAGTCCAGGGATGTGGATTTTGTGGAGTTCCTGGGAGGTATTGAGGTTCTTCTTCTTCTTCAGGAGACTTGGGCCCTTGATTCTATGTGTCTTAACGGGTAGAATACCTATTTCGTCCCAGCTTATAAATCTAAAGCCAGAGTTTGACCATTGATGGACATTGTCACCCTGGTGGAAGAACATCTGGATTCTGAACCCATTGATATGAAGGCTGTTTTTGGTAGTATACAGGCTACCAGGGTAATTTTGAAAGGGATTATATTGGGTTTTCTTGGTGTCTATATTCCCCCTTGTTCCTTTCTCCTGTCGAATGTGGCTGATGGGCAGTGTTTGTACCTCTTGAAGTGCACACGGGACCATGGTCGCGGGGCCTTTTCATTGGCGAGATGTGGTGTCATGCGATCGGAGTTGCTTTGTGGGAGGTATGAAGGGATTCCATCTGGGGAGGGATGCTGTTTGTGTGCTGTGGGAGGGGTGGAGTCTCTACACCATATGTTTTTGTTGTTGTTGTTGTTGCCCACTGTATAATTTGAGAGTGAAGTGTTTGTATCCGGCCTTGTCAGGTGGGTGGGGTTGGGGGGAACAGGACGGGGTCCAGTTTGTCTTGTGGGGTGCGGATGTAGTGATGACGGAGAGGGTTGCGGTCTACTTGGGGCAGATTGTGGGGAGGCGTGGTGGGAGTAATGTGGGAAGTGCACGCTAGGTTTTGGGACAATTTACCCCTATTTATGGTTAGTGTTATCTTGTGTCTTATGTGTTTGTGTTGTATGTTATGTGTGTTGTTCTGATTATGCCAATAAAGGTCTACTGTACTGAGTGGAGTAATAATGGGGGAACTCGCTTGCCATTGAAACTCCCCTCCTTTTTAAAGGGTCTGTCTGTCTGTCTGTCTAATCTAATCTGTTAACTTCCCTCCTTCCTAAATTGTTTTTGGAGGGGGATTCAAATCGGCTGGAAGAAAAACATATTTGGGGAAGGGTTAAGCAGTCCCTCTCCTGCCATTCCTCCACTGACAACCTCCTGCTGCTGCTTTTCATTTTTTTAAAGATTCAAACATTGGGAGATGGTTATATGGATCTACTTGTGTAACATCCAGCTTGGCCCTTAGCCCACTGTGTCTGCCAGCACCAGCCACAGCAGTGAACACAACATTTTTGCTATTTACTCTGCTGAGTCAAAAGTTGGCAGCTGCAGCCATCTTGGTTGTGCTTATGTGACTCAAAGCGAACCGTTTCACCCTTTCATTCTGATTCGCAGGCCTGATAAAAACTCTTTTGTCAGGCATAAATGGAGCTACCTTATACAGAGTCAAATTACTGGTTCATCCAGCTTAGTTTTGTCTGTGCTGATTGGCAGTGGCTTCCAGCCATTAGTCTTTCCGAGCCCAACAGGGAGGTGCCTGGGATTGAACATGGGACCTTCTGATTGTGTTACCACTGAGCTACAGTTCCATCCCCTAAATTAAGCTCTGAAAATTGCATATTGGAAAATAATTTTAAAGATTCCATTTTCTGTCTTCTGGTGCAGCAAACTGCTGTGGCTCATTTGAGTGTTGTGGAGTTAGGTTGACAACCTGTCGCAGGGGTCTCATTTATACTGTTTCAAGAGCAGCCACACTTGGTACAAATTAAGTGCATTCTTTTCAGTTCACACTGATGGATCGGAAATAAGCAGGATCTGACCATTATTCTTTTCTGTTCATTCTGTAAGTGTGTATTGTACTTCTGGCCTTTGCAGTAGGAAGGGAAACTATCCTTAATGTTTAAGGATAAAAAACTAGCTTTTTTACAAATTGCTTTTAACAAATGTGGATGACCCACTGGGGCTGTTTGTTTTAATTGTTTTTAATTATTTTAATTCTTGATTTTAAATGTACTTATGTATTTTAATATTTTTGTTGTAAGCCGCCTTGGTTGCCCTGGTGGGAGAAAGGCGGGGTAAAAATTCTATAAATAAATAAATAAATAAATAATGGAAGGATACCCATTTGAAAGCAATTGCTTTTCATAACAGTTTTCTTCCAAAATGAGATTGTTAGTTTTGTTCCAAATTGGATATTTCTTCTTCTAAGTTTTGGAATATATTTTGCTGTAATTGGAGAGTATCAGGATATGGAGAATAGGTCTTGTTAAAGCATATACTAAAACATTTACAACCCAATCCTATCCTCCCCTGGCATAGGGTGTTCAGCATGGGTCGCACGGTAACAAACAAGGTAACAATCTCAAGGATTGGAAGATGGTTACCAGCAGCACGAAGAAGCCCAGGGGTTAACCAGCCTGCTGCTTCCGGTTTGAGTTCTGCCTCTAATTAGCTTCTCCTGTGCTCATTTAAGCTTTAAAACCTGGGCTTCTTCGGGTAACCATCTTCCAATCCTTGAGATTGTTACCTCGAAAAAGTTCCTGGATAGGAACGAAACGTTGGCTTCTTGCAACATCTTCAGCTTCGGATTTTTAATGTAATTTTCAGTCCTGATCGTAGCCCTTTGAACGGACTTTGAGAGCTGCGTATCAGTATTGTGGAAATTGTTTTTAATTATTCTTGGCTTCTTAAAGAAAAAACTACATGGCATCCTTATCTGTATATCCTATTTCTCACAAGTTAGAATGTTATTTTTTTAATTTGCAAAAACCTGTTGAGGCTCCCCTTTTTTCCCCCCTTTGCTGTTCAAGCGTGTTGTGATTAACTGCATAGCCTTTCCTGCCACACTGGTGGAGTGGTCCACCTTAATTTCAAAAAGGTACCCCTTGCAATTATGTCAGCTACTTAAATTTATTTGCAGACAGTCAATTCATATTGATCATAACTTGACCTTACAATGACCTTGAGCATAGGTACTTTGCAACTCTTATAGATATTGTGATCAATACCAGAGAGTAATTGACTATACCTAGTTACTGATAAATGAAGTTTTTTTTTTTTAAGGCACACTATTTTCAGAAACAAAGATAATAACAACTCATTTAGTCGGCAGCTTGTAAAGGTTTCATATTGATACATGAAGGTATAATGGCAACCTCGGGCATTTACAAGAGGCAGAAAACAATGGGGTGCAAAGATCCAGGAGAAGGAATCATTACATCCCCCACTTCAAATGCGAAATGTCATGATATTTATGACAAAGGGTGCTGAGAACAAACACACATATTTAGCCGAGCCTGTTGGCGACAGCGTGTGTCAAACTGTGCCTCTTTTCTCTATACGCGAGCCAGGTCTGGCAAAGTGAAATGCTGCAGTATTATGACTGTACATGGGAAGGAAGCTGTTAGTTTTACATATCCAACTTCTGTGCGGCTCTCTTTTGCATGTTTGTGTCTGAAAGAAATTGCAACAACGCGCCCCCCCCCCTTCCCGGTATGCCCTACTGTAATCATGAGAAAGAGCTCCATTTGGTCTCAGCACATCTGCTACATGTTGATACATTTCCCCTCCCCTGCTGTAAGTTAAAAAGAAAGACTATTAAAGACGTTCTCCCAGGTTGTTCCTTTCACTTTGCTCGCAAGTCCGCTGGGCCATGCAGCGGAAGCTGGAGCAAGAGCAAGTGGGCAGAAACCGTAGCAGTTTCAGCTGCTAATTTGTGCATCTGAACACAGGAGCTGACCTCCTCAGCACTGTGCACTCCCAGGCTGCCCTGTTTGGTCTGGGGAGTGATTATGTTCAATACGGTAGGTTTGCTTCGCCCCCAAACCTCTCTGACTGTTGCTGATGATGATGCATGGAACTCTGCTGCTGAAGCACACAGCCGTCACAGGCATAGAAACAGGGGAAAGGCAGGGAAAAGAATCTGTTACCTTTGCTGGTCTGTGAGCCACAACATGGTGTAAGACTCTGTGGGTAGCATCTTTCTGTTAATCTGTACTAGAACCATGCGCATGTGGAAGGAAAACACACAACCAAGGTCCTATGCAGTTATACACTTGTTGCCCCAATTAGCATATAAATTTCTTGGGGGGGCTGCTTTGTGAATGGAGTCATTGGTAGAGAGCCAAACTCAGAGATAATTAAGGACCAAGATGAACTAGGCAGTAAGAACTATGCTGTCAGCAGGGAGGACCGAAGAACCTGCCTTTTCTGAAGACAGTTCTTCCCGTTTTGGTCACGTATTGGAGCATAGATAGCCAGAAGCACAGATAGCGGTCAGGGAAATATTTCCTCAGAAGAACACATAAAAGAGGTTACTGCACACGTCTACCTTGGGGTGAGTCCATCCCTGCACAGTCATGATCAGACTGACATCAAGTAAAGTAAGGTGATCTCAAAGTTTTATCTGTGATGTCTGATCTGTGATGACTGTTTCACACATGCAAGTCTTCAACAGTCATCACAGATCAAACATCACAGATAAAACTTTGAGATCACCTTACTTTTTTCAAGCCTGACATGGCTTGGGTCCAGGATACTTGAAGGATTGTCTTCTTCTGCATGAACCTCTAAACCAGGGGTTCTCAACCTTTGGAGGCCCGGGTACCCCTTATCACGGTCCAATTTTCTGAAGTACCCCTAAGCTCTGTGTCCCATTGCCTCCGGCAGTTCATTTAGTTGAGATGTGAAATAGAGTCTTCACAGTGGGGCTGATTGTTCAATTGTTGTTTAAATTGTTCTAAAATTTTGTTCCAATTGTTTTAAACTGTTGATAGTTTTGTAAGCTGCTGTAATGGTCCCTTGAATGAGACTGAAAGGTGACATGTACATTTTAAAAATAAATTTGTACTCTCCAAGGGAAGCAGTTCACACTTTCAGTCATCTGTTGGCAATAATCAAGAAGTACGGCTCATGGATTAAAGCCCCCCCACCTTTCCCCCTATAGTTGAAGGGGGGAAAGTAGAAAGGGTCCTTAATCCATGAGTCCTTGCCTCTTGACTCCCCCCAATTTTAGTGTATCATTGCCTTCTAAAAATAGTACCTCAAATGGTAAGGTGTCTGAACACCTTGTAATTTGACCATTACAGCAAGCAAGGACACAAATGATACAATATACATGTGTGTGCAAATAGGACTTTAGATTAAGTAGACATTACTTGTTGCTATTTAGAAGAAGGGAAAAAAAAACAGATAGCAGCAAGTTTGGGAGGAGGACGACAAAGTACCATAAACATCAAAGGTTTGCTACTTTGTCTCATCCCCATCTCCATCTTAATGGACCAGGTTTTTATTAGTACGCTCTAGCTTTGGCTATGATCACCTTTTTATTGTTTTTGCAGTAGCTCTTTATTTTATGTAACTTATCATTATGAATTCATTTAGCATTGATTGCAATAGCTCCATGATAATAAAGAATTAATTTGGCATGCTAGGTATGTCATACACATTTATATATAAATTCTTCAGTCATTCAGGATTAATTAATATGGTGAAGGGATATTGCATTTGTAATTTCACCATATTTTAATACATCTTTTTTTTTAACAGGTTACAACCCACTCATGTAATGTATCTGCTTCAGGGATTTCTTCAGTTGTACAGAAAATGTTTCAAAGAGTAACTAAAATCTACTATGTCATACACTTGGGTTTCCTAATGTCAACGTGGCAGTGGGGTGGTTTCTAATATTCCAGGAGTGCTGAGGGATGTGGAGTCAGCTTGAGACATGTTGAAGCAACTGGATTGGATAGGTTTTCCCACCTGCTTGGTGCGCTTGGTGTGAACAAAGGTAATTTAAAACTTGCCGTTGTCAGTTTTCCCCCTAATCAAACAAGAAGACATCTGTGCTGATGGAGATAGAGACTGAAATTACCTGCTGGTTCACGTTCTCTACAGATGTGTCAAAATACACTTATAGTTAATTGAGAGTCAGCTAAAAGCAGGTACTTTCATTGGATACCTTGTCTTATTGTATCAGTTGGAGGCACCATGTCTGAAATGTCCCCACAGTGTTGGATGTAACCAAGATGCAACATGACACTATCTAATGTAATTACAATGACTTGAGACAATAATTACTGTGTGGACGGGAAGTGGGGGGAGGAGTGACTTAGCTTTTCAGGTCTTGAAAAGTTTAGAATTTGGATTCCCTTTAGAACAGCAGTTCTCAAGAGACTAGTTTGGGGCTTAATAATACATTGCAGAAAGCTTGTGAATGAAGAGACGTGGGGTTCTTGGGAAATGGCTTCTTTCTGGAAAATGGGTCCAGTAGATGTTTTCTAACAAACAAAAAGCCTAAATCCAATTGTTGTAATGTCTTCAATCATATATTTAAAGTATTTTTATTTATATATTTTAATCCCACTTTCCCCTCCCATTGGAAACCTAAAGTGGCTAACAAAATAGCATAAACTATTTTCAAAATCACCATATAATAAGATCAATAATAATAACCAATAATAAGATCACATCAAATAAAATAACAATAACTGACAGCCCAATCCTATCCTCCCCCCTCCCCCCGCTAGTGCATCTGCACCGAAAAGGCACACACTGTATCCATTGAGGTGGGGGGGGGGTGATGGAGTAGAAGGAAAGGGGATTTAAACCCCCTTTTCCCTTCATAAGCCTCCCACCCCACAATGGGTCTCCTCGGATCTGCACCAGTGATTAGCTGGTGCATGTCCGAGGAGAGAAAGGGGGCGGGGAGGCTGCTGTTGGAGGCGATAGGATCTGGCATGTGCCATCACCGCCAGATCCATCCCTCTCACAGACTCCCAGCCCCATTCCTCCCTCTCCCACCCCTCCCTGCCTCCTGTGCCATCTTACGGGTCAGCAGGTACCTCGGCGGGTCCTTCTGGGTTCACTGACGCAGGTGGGAAGGCAGCGCGTTACTCAGGCAGTGCGTTACTCAGTGCGCTGCCAGAGTGCACTTTATGGCTGCTTTTTAGCAGCAGCCACCAGCGAAATGCATGTTCTGCTGGCGGCTTAGCCCAATAGGATTGGGCTGTTTAGATGCTCTTAAATTGTAATTCATATTATGTAAAAGCTTTACTGTCCTTCTGAACATGAATAATTGGACTTAGACAATCTAGGAAAATTGCAAAGCTGAATCATAGCTAAAAAGGTCCTGCACAGATCTGGCTAAAAGGAATATTGAGTAGCACCTTGACTGCCAGTCTTGAGAGATAATCACCTGATCTTTTTTAGTGATGAATGGATTGTTTAGAGGGGGCTTGTTCATGTACTCAGGTAGACATGCTATATACATAGTGGGTGGGGTGTGCATGAGTCCAAGACTTCCTCCCATGTCTCACCATGTGCACAAACTGCACCCTGGGACACTGTGTAACCTGGCCTTAAATTATGCTTGGCTCAGTCCATTCAAAGCTTTAACAATAATAGCTGGGATTGGGAAACAACTGGGATTGGAAATTTACAGCGCAATCCTGCGCAACTTCATGTGGCTGGCCTAAAGAGCCAGCCGCGGGATCCTGAGACCGTTCCCGGGCTGCACTGGTGCAGCTCGGGAACACCTCTGGAGAAGGGGATGTTCATCCCCTTCCCTGAATGTAGGACTGCCAGGGGCCTATGGGCCTCCTCGGATGTACGCCAGCTCTGAAGCTGATGTACAGGAAGTCCTCACTTAAAGTTGTAGATAGGTTCCTGGAAACTGCAACTTTAAGTGAAACAACTTATAACAAAACCAATTTTACCATAGCAGGGTTAAATCAAAGATTTATAAACAATGACAAGTGGCAAGCTCACCAACATTCAAGTGGCAAGCTCAATAACGTGCAAGTTGCAGGATCAATTTCATAGTTTCCACAGTGTTCCTGGAGCTGGAGGGGTTAATTGGCTTCAGCTTCTTTGCTTTAGCTGTAGGGCTTTTGGGTTCAGCAGCCTGCTAGAGATAAGAGGCTGGAGCAATAATTGTTTTCAGAGCGAGTGCCTGGGGCTCTGTTGTTTGAAAACAATGCGGAAGTGATTGCAGCTTGAAGAACAATGTTAAAATGAAACGATGTGTAGCGAAACGAAACAACGGTTAGCGAGGACTTACTGTACATCCGAGGTCCAGGAAAGGTGGAGGCGATACCCCACCCTCTTCTGGCCCGGTTCTCTCACTCACTCTCACAGACAGAGTTAAATAAGACATTTTTTCACATTTAAAATTGTTTTAGTACTTTTTATTTAATGATTAATGACCTAATTAATTGATTGATTAATCCAATTAGCAGTTAATTAGCAGGGTGTACTTCAGAAAATTGGACCATGATAGGGGGTACCCGGGCCACCAAAGGTTGAGAACCCCTGCTTTAGAACAATGTTACTGGTGATCATAATTGTCCACCATTCATTGGCATTCTTTTCAGCCACAGTTGAGAGCCTGCTGCCTGACCCTTACATAAACGAAAGACACACATCCACCCGTTAAATTCACAAGGAAGATGTCATGAAGGTGAGAGGGTGTTCTGTATTTGTGCTATTGGAAGCAATAATGAAGATTTACAGTTGTTCAATACGGGAAAGGATTTCCCAGAATGCTGACTAACTGAACCACTCTGGAGTTTATTGATGCATCACTGTCCTGAAAACATGGGTTTATTAATAAATAGATTCATTGGAGTGGAAGACAGAAACAGAGCTGGGAGAAAGGCAGGCGTAAATGGAAATATAAGACAAGGAAATTTAGGGGCAGGGAGGTGATGAGAATCTGTCGTATGTAGCCAAGGAAATATAACCGGGAGGTTAACTTCAGCACCAACAGAGGAACTGAAAACATTTCAGAATGGGAAGAGATCCAAAAGAAATCTGGGTACAGATGGCAGTCTGATCCAAAGCATGTTTCATCAGAAAGTAAGACCCACTGTGTTCAGTTGGGATTACTTTGAGGTAAGAGAACATAAGATTGCAGTTGTTAGTTGTTCTGGCCAAGCAGGTTTTCTAAGTGCTCAAAACCTGCAAAACTGTTGGACGGGGGTAGGGGGGGTGGGGGTGGACACACCCACAATAGGGTGCCCATATCCCAAAAGGGACAGGGTGCCTGTGCCTTTAACCACTGTAAGAAGAGGGAATTTGGGCAGGTGTAGCTTGTTGCACCCTTCCATGATGAGCTGCACCTGCCCAAATTCCAATGGTTAAAGGTCTAGGCACCCTGTCCCTTTTTGTATATGGGCACCCTAACTCACAACCCCCAGACAATTGTAGGTGTTTCATTGTCAGGCTGGGCCATGGGCAGCAATTGTGAAAGAGTCAGAAGTTAGGACCTGGAGGCAGGTCAGGAATCAGGGTTTAGGAGGGTTTAGGAGTCGGGAATCAAGCCTGGTCCGAAGCGAGAGGTCCCGAACACAACCAGGAGCCATGGAAGGACATGCATCATAGACAAGGAGACCTTGTTTCTCCAACTCAAACAGACATTGTTTTTAACCCTTCCTGTTCAGAGGGATCCAACTGCCAGCCTGGGAGTAGAGCCTTTTATTTTTGTGAGAGTCCTGGGCTGCAGTTCTGGCAGCTGGCTACATAGGACGGTCACTACAGAATCCCAAGGCTCTCTGCTCTAGATCTGATTGAAACCTCCTTCCATTCTCTGAAAAAGAGTTCCTCTGGACTGTGCCTTAGCTCATTTATTTTCTGAAGTAAAACACAAATGTAAACAAAAAAAATCCCACTTCTGTAATGGACAAACAGCAGACTCTACAAGTTCCATTGCTAAATGCAAAAGGCGTGACTGAAGGGGGCGAGAGGCATTGAAGGGTGTGTTGCTTACATGACGACTGGAGATGTGCTCCAGTGCATGCTGTGTCTTCTTTCCAGTGGCCTATGGCACCTGGGTAAGATGTTGTCTGTCTGTGCCCCCCTCATTCCTGGCATTTATCACTAGCAGGGCTTAACTTGAGTTGATGCTGAGTACTGGAAGATGTGAAAAACAATGAAGAAGACAGTGTGCAGTTACCTCAACATCAAGCAATTATAGCTGGTTCTCATACACGTTAGGAGGAAGAGTTGAAGCCCAGCCAAGGGTGGCACACCTGGAGTGGTGCACAGGATACAGGTATCTCATTGTCTTGTGTGTTCCGAGTCATCTGGTGGGCCACTGTGAGATACAGCAGCGTTTCTCAAAGTTCTCCCCAAGTAGGGGAGTACTTTGAGTGCTGGCGGGGGTGGGGTGACGGCGACGGCAGCGATCCTGGGATTGCACCGCTGCCGGGGATAAAAAGGGCATTTTTAGACTTACCGGGGGGGGGGGGGTCAGGCCGTCCTCCGGAGGATGCAGGGACCCCGCGCCCCCCCCTGGACCTCTACAAGCCTCCGAATGGCTCCTGGAGGTGAATAAAGCCCACTTCTCATTTTTGGGAAAACCAGGAAGAAACCCCTCCAGGAGCTGTTCAGAGGCTTGGGGGGGCCTCCTGGGGGGCCCACAGGCCCTCCTGTACCTTCCGGAGGACGGCCCGCCCCCCAGTAAATCTAAAAACACCCCTTTTGTTCCCTGCAGTGGCGCGATCCCCAGATCGCTGCCGCCATCATCGCAGGTCACTACTTCCTTAAGCGGATAGCGACCTGCCCCTTCTCCAAGTGGTGGGTCGTGACTTTGAGAATCCCTGAGATACAGGAAGCTGGACTGGACTAGATGGTCCTTCAGCCTGATCCATCAGGGCTCTTCTTATTTTATGTTCTCATGCCCCGTGCCAATGTCATAGCTGCTACCTTTGCCACCATGCTTTAAATTCACAAGGAAAATGTCATGAAAATGAGAGGGTGTTCTGTAATTGTGCTCTTGGAAGCAATAATGAAGATTTACAGCTGTAGAAGAAACAAAGCTCCTTACTATGCTTCTCTTGCAGTTTCATCAAATCTGGAAGTGTGAGTCTTATTTAATGGGACAACATGTGCTCTGTGCTGTCGCTGTAATAAAGCCGGACGTCCTGTGCTTCTGGCTTTAAGGCAAGTGTATGGGGAGCAAGGTAAAGAGGTGGATGATTTGCGAGTGGGAAGCAGATCATTGCAGCCTGTGTCAGGAGTGGGCTGGAGAGAGATGGCAGTAGACTCGGAGTGAAGCGCACCCCGAATTTGCCCCCCCCCGCAGACCCCTCACAATCCACTGCTGATGCAATCCGCTTCACCTTGCCTCATGGTTGGGCCGGCAGTGAGCGCACAGTAGGTCAGTCTGGTTCTAATGGTGCTTCTAATAACTACAATAAATACAGACTCTTTGGCAATTTAATGACTAATAAATTTATTGTGGCATACATTTTTGTGAGTTAGAACTCCATTTGTCAGATACATGAAATATATTCCAAGTTGGCCAGTCTGTATGCCTACACTTTTCTGATGGATCTTGAAATAGGGTTGCCAGCTTTTTCCTGGAAAGACTCCTCTCCCTTTGACAGCAGCACAATAGCAGTAACTTGGTGAAGCATTTCTCTAAAGTGCAGATGAAGTTGTAGGAAAAGCTTCATCTGTTAAATTTCTACCTGTTTCTGCAGCTGTGAAAGGCACAGAAAGGCCAGGAAAAAAGTTGGCAACCCTAATTGGAAAGCAATGTTTGGGCCACACATCTAGATAATAATCTGAGTTTGTAACATAGACACAAGCAAGAAATAAAACGTATTCCCCTTCCCACGCTTTTTAAAACTGAGCGGTTGAAGCAGGAGTCCTGGGATATTATAGCAGTTTTTGTACATCTTCCAGTGCCAGTGTTTGCTTTAAGGTTTTAATTGCTTTAGACAAACTGATTTGGTTCCATGCATCATTCTCTCTTTTAATGTGTAAATTACATAGGATTTGACTCTGATTATATTGATATAATTGCTTGTCTTCACATAAAGCACAAGGCCACAATCTGGGCAGGGCCTGTTAAGAAGAAACAGGTGTGAGCCTTCCCAAATGAAAGCTTCCCACATAGCCCAGGCCCACCAAAAAACTTCTGATGTTTGTCACATTTTATTTGTATGTAGCCAGCCGGTGGCTGTTCCTGCTTTGCAATTTTCTCAGGGGGGTGCCTGCAGCCAAACCAGATTCTGCCTGTGATCTTGTCAGATTTCACAAGGTAAGCAGTGTCAGGCCTGGTTAGTACATGAATTGGATACCTCTGGGGGAAGTAATATCCTGATGTTGCAGGAACAGGGGTGGGGATACAGCAGGAGGCATCAAACATCTGTGCCACTGAGTCACTGTCTTGAACAGATGTCATGGGGCAGAAACAATAAAGGCAGAGCAATCGATTTTTCCACATTCTGAATTGGATTTAAGAGGCTGTGGCCATTAAAGAGCACAGCTCATTTATTTTGGGCACGATCTGAGTAAGGCTGCCAACTTTTTACTGCTTCTGCACCTTTGCTTTTAACAGCTGTGTAACTTGCAGAGTTTTAGTAGGTGACTGGGGGGGGCATGAGGATGCAGTGTTGGGAAATGTTTCATCTGCTGGTGTGTGTGTGTGTGTGTGTGTGTGTGTGTGTGTGTGTGTTTCAGTCCTTTAAAAGCACAGAAGCCATGACACACAAATTGTTGGCTTTTCTTCAGTTTAAACATTGTCAGTTTCGTCAACTGCTTTGCTCCTGTTCCTTTAACACCCACCTGAGACACAGAAATTAAGCATTTTAAAGTTAACTGGCAGTGATATTAAAGTAGTGGGGAAATGCTTTACTTTCTTGATTTATCTGTGAAATCTGCTCTTAACGGCACAGAAGCTTGCCAGGAAAAATAAACACTGGCTACCCTAAAAAGCAAAGGATGCCAGAGCTCCATTTATTTCAATGGGACATAATTAAACTCACTTAACTTTTTTTGTGTTTAGCAGAAATAAAACAATTGCACATTTTTTTAATGGACTCCACCCTACCAATAAATGGTAGGTGGCACCATTTTAAAATTATTGACTGTGCCCTCAGGCTGCATAGTTGCCAACTGACCAGGAAAAAAAAAGTTAAAACAATGTTGAAAACCATTTGAATAAACTGTGCACAGCCACATCAAATCATAGTTATTACATTTTAAATTAAAATGACTATATTTCAGTTTCCTCTACACTACAGTATACGGTGTTTCTCTATTGCAGAACCTGTGGAGAGAATATTTCTTAGCAATGTTGGCCGAAGACCACCTAAGGCAGCATGCCAAAGTCTTACCCGATGAGAGGCCAGCTTCTGTTTCTTCCACTCTCCAATACTCTAGTTCAGCACTCTCCTCCTCGCTTCCTCTCTGACCCCCTCTTCATTTTCCAGTCCGTTTCCAGTCCAGGGAGTGGAAGGAGAAGCAGTAGAGGCAACTAGGTAGACAGAGATTCCTGCCCCCACTAATCTGCTGCCTGATGCAACCTCTTCAGTTGGCCTCTTGGATGGGCCAGCCCTGCTTCTTAGGCTGAAGGAGGACCCTACCTCAGGGAAGAGAGCTCTTTTGCTCCTGAACTAAACTCAGTAGTTAGAGCCTAAGGACTCTTAAAACCAACTTTGGATGTGTGAGACACAGCATGAGATACTGTTGGAAGTTATTTGCTCATCACAGATCTCTGCAGCTCAGAACCAGGCTTGCCGATTGTGACACCAGGATGGTGTAGTGGTTTGGGAGTCGGACTTGGACCTGGAAGATCCAGGTTCAAATCCCCGCTCAGCCACGAAGCTTCCTGGGTGACCTTGGGCCAGTCACTATCTCTCAGCCCCACCTACCTCACAGGGTTGTTGTGAGGACAAAAAGGAGGGGAGGAAATATGTACACCACTCTGAGCTCCTTGGAGGAAGGGCGGTATAAAAATGTGAAAAATAAATAAATTCTGCTCCCTCAGGCATCAGGGGTTGGCCAGGTTGGGCACTGACTGGGGGCCCATACCCATCAGATGACCCACTTGGCCAGGCTGAGCCTGAATCCACAGATCACATCCAGACTGCCATCAGGAGCGAGCAGGGGACGCTCAGCACTGGGCTTTTCTCAGGTCCCCCAGCAACCTGGTGCTGGCACTCAGAGGTAGTACCCGGTAGTTTTTGGCAGGTTCAGGGCGCAGAGCCTGGAGCAAAAGCTGGTAAAAAGGTTTAAAAAAATGACACCTGAGATGGGGAATGACATGCGCCCTTGCTTTTCTGGCAAGTCTCATTTTTCCCCCTGATTAGTTGGCAACTAACTGGACTTAATTGTCAGGGGATACCTTTACCTTTTTATGCAGCCTGAGGGCACAGTCAATCACTTCTTCCCATTCCCACCTTCATACCGAAGGATGGCTCAGATCTATACATGACGCTTGCCAGAGGGATTGACATCCTGGATTATGCTCTGACATTTTCGGGGACGTGGAAAGGTACTTTTGATGATTTGCTCTCATTGGAAGGACGGCTGCTTTGGACTGAGGTTCTTCTGATCTTGTTTGCTTGTACAGCGGCAGCTACTTTTGCTACCCCAATAACTTGACCTGCTACGGTTTTATCCTGCCCTCATTCCAAGACATTCAGGGCAGAGTACAGAGTTCTCTCTCCTGTTCCTATTTTATCTTCACTACAACTCTGTGAGTTTGGTTAGGCTGAGCGGAAACGATTGGCCCAAGGCCACCTGAAGGGTTTTGGGATGAGTTGAAATTTGAACTGGGTCTCCCCTGTCCTGTTCCAACACTAGCCGCTACACCACTCTGGCTCTCATGCTAGATAGTCTCTCCAACAGTAACAAACCCAAATGTAATGTTATAGCAAGGGCTGGTTGAAACAGAACGCCTATTTTCAAATATGGGATTGGAAAATCCTCGGGGCCTTCTCTGTCTACAGGCTGCTGTATTGTATGCGTGCCACAACCCCTTCACCTTTTCTGAGCTAATTCTATTATCTTTATCCCTCAATAAAACAGAACTGGTGTCTATGGCAGTTAGTGGGCCACAACATACAGACATCGCTGTAGTGTAGACTCTGTGGGATGATAGTAATTTCAGGTATTGTATGAATACAGCATCATCATAAAAATATCAACAACCTCAGATATGCAGACGATACCACCCTAATGGCAGAAAGTGAAGAAGAACTCAAGAGCCTCTTGATGAGAGTGAAAGAGGAGAGTGCAAAAGTTGGCTTGAAACTCAACATTAATAAAACTAAGATCATGGCATCTGGTCCCATCAATTCCTGGCAAATAGAAGGGGCAGAAATGGAAGCAGTAACAGATTTTACTTTTTTGGGTTCCAAGATCACTGCAGACGGAGACAGCAGCCATGAAATTAAAAGACGCTTACTCCTTGGAAGGAAAGCTATGGCAAATTTAGACAGCATAATAAAAAGCAAAGATATCACCATGCCAACAAAAGTTCGTATAGTCAGGGCGATGGTGTTCCCAGTAGCAATGTATGGTTGCGAGAGTTGGACCATAAGGAAGGCTGAGCGCCGAAGAATAGATGCTTTTGAACTGTGGTGCTGGAGAAGACTCCTGAGAGTCCCTTGGACTGCTAGGAGATCAAATCAATCAATCCTAAATGAAATCAACCCTGACTGTTCCCTGGAAGGACAGGTACTGAGGCTGAAGCTCAAATATTTTGGCCACCTAATGCGAAGAGAGGAGTCTCTGGAGAAGACTCTGATGCTGGGAAAGATTGAAGGCAAAAGGAGAAGGGGAAGGCAAAGGATGCGATGGTTAGACAGCATCACCGATGCAACGAACATGAAAATGAGCGAACTCAGGAAGATAGTGGAGGACAGGAAGGCCTGGCGGGATATGGTTCATGGGATCACGAAGAGTCGGACACGACTTAACGACTGAACAACAACAACAACAATGAATACAGCACAGTTAGGGCCACTTTACATTTTGAGCACAATAAGAACATAAGAAGAGCCCTGCTGGATCAGGCCAAAAGCCCATCTAGTCCAGCTTCCTGTGTCACACAGTGGCCCCACCAGATGCCTCAGGGAGCACACAAGACAACAAGATACCTGTGTCCAGTCGCCACTCCCTTGCACCTGGCACAGAGAAAACCCACTTCTAAAACCAGGAGGTTGCTTATGGCTTGTAACCTGTGATTGTCTTTTCCTCCATGAATCTGTCCAAACTCCTTTTAAAGGCATCTAGGCCAGGTGGATGGTGGCAGTGGATGGTGAGGTGCTGTAGCAGGTAGGAATTGATTGTCTTGGTGGGTGTCTTAGGGTGACACTGGAGGTTGACTGTTCGGTTGGTGAGGGTTGGTTCCGCCCCTTTGATGTCTGCTCAGTTGCAGCAGCCAATTACTACCTGACACCTCACCTTGCTTCCTGTCATTGCAATGCAGTTAGTTATGACTGAGTCCCAATGAAAACAATGGAACAGGGCTGGGTCATGACTTTTCTCCTTGATGTCAGTGAGACATAGGCAGAGTTCTTACATTTTATTTTATTTTACTTTCTTTCTGCTAGAACACTCAGAGCAGTTTACAATTTAAAATACTTACAGCGCAATCCGACTTAACTTTTGTGCCGGTTTAACCAGCGGCGCAGCGAGAACAGGAGGCCCCAGAATGGAAAAGGGATTCAAATCCCCTCCAAAAGAGGAATTCAAAGGGGATTTGAATCCCCTTTCTGTTCTGGGGCCTCCTGTTCTCGCTGGTTAAAACGGCACAAAAGTTAAGTCAGATTGCGTTGTCAGAGAGTAAACCTGGGTATCGCTTCAGACTATAGGTGGAGGCACATATGACTGAAAAGTCCTTCATACAAATACTGTAATTCCCTCCACCCAGAAAAGTAAGCGTCAGAGACACCTGACTTGGAAGGAATGTTGCCAAGCCTTATCCCTGACTTGCTCGTTTTCTGGATAGACTACTTTGTGAGGAGGTGTTTCCATAACTCCTCTGGAAGGACAAGACCATTATCACATCAAACTGCTGGATTATACTCATTGTATTCTTTGTGTTCACATGTAAAATATGCCAACCTACAGTCTGTGTGTATGTGCGTACACACACACACACACACACACACACACACACACACACACACACACACACACACACACACACACACACACAAGTGCACCCATAAAAAATACATGCCAGGAAGCCACAATTGGGCCTCCTTTCACATTGTGTATATTTCATGGCAAACAGATTTGTAATTATAGGAAATATATAGGAAATTATAGGAAATTTCTGTAATTATACAGAAAATACTTGTGAACACCTAACAGCCCAATCTTATTGAGCTCTAACACTCGTGGAACGATCATTCTGCCAGCGTTAAACTGCCTTACAGGAGGCACAAAAGGTGTTCCGACATTGCGTGGAGGCGTGCGCTGCTGGAGCGCCAGTGAGAAGGCTGCCGCACCATGCGCAGCAGCAGCTCCATCAGGACCCCGCTGAGAAAAGTAAGTGGTTAGGGTAGGTGAGACTTGGGAGGGCAGAATGAGGCAGTGGCAGGGGGAGGACAGAATGGGGTGGGGAGGGGGGAGGAACGGAGGGTGGGGAGGCCACAGAAGGGGGTGGATCCAGCGGCAATGGCGCGTGCTGGATCCTATCCCCTCTTTTGCAAACCTTCCCACCCCTTTCATCTCCTCGGAATTGCGCCAGCAGAAGAGCTGGTGCAGGTCTGAGAAGACCCTCAGAGCAGAGCGGGAGGGTTACGGAGGGGTGAGGGAATAAATCCTCTTTCCTTTTGGAAGACTCCTCTCTCTCTCTCTCTCTCCCCCCCCCCCTGGATACAGTGAATGCCTTTTTGGCATGGCTGCATTGGAGAGGGGAGGATAGGTCTGGGCTCAAAGTCTAATTGAAAGCTATAAAATTAAGCTTATTTTCTTGCACAATGAACGTGCTTACTTAAGGCATGGCTATACATTGTGTTAAATGGGATTTTTTGATTCATTCTGTGTGAGGATGCAATTTTCTTTTTCTTAGGTAAGGTAAGCTTTGGGTGGGCAGGCAGGGCAAAGGAAGGAAGTGATCTTTTTATTACAGTTGTACATGGCGGAGGGAGCATCGTCTGGTACATGAGTACAGATCAACATTATCAGATTCCTCGGGAAGCCCTGCAGCAGTGCATGCCTTCACAAGCCTAGGGACTGATTTTGCAAGCTCGATAGCATTGCACATCCATGAGCATGATTTAGCCCTCAGAGACTTGCTCAAAATGATGTTAAAAGCCTGGAATCAAAGTGATACAAAACCACAACAAAAATTGTGAGGGCCTGTAGCCAGATTACCTCAGGCTGAGATTGCATCAGGCATCCCCAACGAGGCTGGGTCAGTGCTCCATATGGAGGCCGCCAGTGCAAATTCAGGTGCTTGTGGAAGCTACGTTGCTTATTTCTGTTCAGCTCCCTGCTATTACAAAGTGTTTCTAATGCTTTGGAAAAAGGTTACCAAATACGTTAAGAAATCATTTTTAAAAAATACACCTATATGCCAAACTCTGTTTGTTCCTTCCCTGAAAAACAGAAATACTGAAAATGTGAACTCTATAAAGTGTGTGTGTGTGTGTGTGTGTGTGTGTGTGTGTGTGTGTGTGTGTGTGTGTGTGTGAACTCTGTAAAGTATAAATAAGATTTTAAAATGTCCCTTCCATTTTTCTTTTAACATTGCTTCAGCCAAGAAGCTGATGATAAAATAAGAAACCATGTTTCTTAAACGTTCTATATTTTCAGAGACCACAAAATATACCTATATTTGATATCCCTGTAACCACTTGATAACGTGGTTCTCCATGTGATCCTGCCAAGCAGGGGAGAGAATTTTACTACAGAGCTGCAGGAGTGAAACCGCAATATCGTGTTTCATAGTGGTGAGGATGATATCTTTGGGTGATGACGTGAGAAGATGTGGGAACCTGGCAGCAGGCTCTGTCCTGATCTCTGCGTATTCATAAGAAGGCCTGAAAATAGCCCTAAATGCACACAGCTATATATCCAGGAGGCCAGCGGGTGGCTCAGTGGGTTAAACCGCTGAACCATAAGCTGTCGATCGAAAGGTCGGCAGTTCGATTCCCACGACGGGGTGAGCTCTCGTTGCTTGGCCAGCTCCTGCCAACCTAGCAGTTCCAAAGCATGTCAATGCGAGTAGATAAATAGGTACTGCTTGCGGGAAGGTAAACAGCGCTCCGTGTTCCAGCTGCATGCTACGCGCTGCGACAAGGAGAGTCATGCCAGCCACATGACCACGGAGGCGTCTTCGGACAATGCTGGCTCTTCGGCTTTGAAATGGGAATGAGCACCACACCCTAGAGTCGGACACGACTGGACTTAATTGTCAGGGGATACCTTTACCTTTTATATATCCAGGGCCCTCTTCAGATGTTCTGATGTAGATTAGAGGCGGATCTTGACTTGCCACCATCCTCCAGTGCAGATTCTTTATCCGCAGACGGAATGCCTAAACTATGATGTCATCCTATCCCGATGTTGGGCCAAACCCCACATCTGTAAACATTATTATAGGAGAGTCCCTCCTCCTGGGTGTGGCAGCCACAGCCATGGAAGGATGCAAGAGTTATCTAACTTAACTCCCCACCACAGGCATGGCGAATCCATGTTTCCCCTTCTTGGAGGGATATAGCAGGCTTAATTTATAAGGATATCTTTATATGTCACTGTGCTTTTTCTTGGATGAGTTGATATTTTCCCAAACAGTTACACCCCCCCACACACAAAAATAAAACGTATATTCTTTAACAGAACTGCAATTACCGGTATGTACATTTTAAGCATAGAAATGAAGCACTTCCAGTAGTTTTGCTATTCATTAGCACTCTCTTTTTTAAAAAAATAAAGGTGAATTAGGGCCCTTTGTAATACAGCAACAAAAGGTTGCAGTGCTCTTTTTGGGTGATGAAACAGAAGGAAAAAGAACCTGGCTGTGGAGCCATATCGAAGGATAAGCTTTAGAGTCATAGGATTCTTCATTTCCTTCCCTCCCCTTTCTCCCTTCCTCTCTTTTCAAAGTCCAGGCTTATTTCTGATTTACGTATTTCAAAGCTTGCGCAGCTAAAGGAGGGAGATTTTGAACAGTGGGGGGTTAGCCTATTAAAATTCATCATGATTTTTCCTTTTCTGAAAAAAGGAGTAAACAAGAATCAATTTCCTTGAGTAAAGAAGTTGGCAGAGTTGCAGGTTCATTGAGAGCAGACACTGGTGGACTCTTAACAAAATGTTTGCCAAAGAATGGAGAAATCTCAAATTAGTCTTGCCTCCTTTTGTTGTTGTTGTTGTTGTTGTCAGTGTGTGTAAGTGTGCAAGTGAGAGTGTTTGAGGAGAGACAGAGGGAGCTGAAGGAGGACTGAAGCGGGTGTGTGGGGGGCAGGGGAAGGGGGGATTATAAAGCTTTGCAATGCTAATGAGTCATGGTTAAAACTGGGAAGATACACAGCTCCTATAATTATCTGACCAAATATATGTAATTGTCTGTAGTAAACTACAGAGAAACTGTTAGGCTATAGCAAGGATCTAATTGGCTAGGAGGGTCAGTCAGAAACCTAGAGTGACCTCTGCTGCCTGTCTCCCACTGTGCCTGCTTGCAATGCTTTTTGATGGAGACACTGTTTCTGAAGCACACAAAACCCCTGATACAATAAATACATCTCTTTGCTCTCTGTCAGGAACATCCCGGGAGAGGGCGTTGAGTTTCCCCAAGGCCAAGGGATTAAGGCAGCCTAGACCCTCCTTCTCTTTGAAGCATCTGATACTGATACCAATGTTTTTGGTTAGTTTGGACTCTTAAAATGCACGTATCACGAATGGCTCCATCAAGTCTATGCTCTGTGGAGATGTATAGGCATGGGTGGAAGGAAGCCAACAAAACAGGGAGGGGGGAAGGCTCCTCTCTGGGAAGGAAACTAAAGTATTATGTAATGGGTGAGATTTATTTCAAGGCTTGCTATTTAATAGCTAGGATGTTTCCACCAAGAACAGGACTTGCATTTCAGGGCAGTGGGGAGTTTCTTTGTAACCTGGGCTGGCCGTAAATGGAATTCTCTAACCTGCTTCTTCCGCAGAGCCACAAGGACAATGGGCAGGGGATGGGAAGAACAGAATTTAGATCAGATAACATCATGGGGTCCCTCCCCTAGTGCCACTGCTCCAATCAAAATTGGAGCACCTCTGACTGCTTTCTGATGAAAATTAAAACACCAGGAGATGCATATAGGTCTCCCACCTCTTGTTTGTTTTTATCCTGAATTGGGCTGGACAACTGGGTGGGTCCCAGACTGCACTTTGCCCGTTAATATTGGGGCTGCAAGCTGTCGATCGAAAGGTCGGCAGTTCGATTCCCGCGACGGGGTGAGCGCTCGTTGCTTGGCCAGCTCCTGCCAACCTAGCAGTTCCAAAGCATGTCAATGCAAGTAGATAAATAGGTACCGCTTGCGGGAAGGTAAACAGCGCTCCGTGTTCCAGCCGCATGCTACGCGCTGCGGCAAGGAGAGTCATGCCAGCCACATGACCACAGAGGCGTCTTCGGACAACGCTGGCTCTTCGGCTTTGAAATGGAGATAAGCACCACACCCTAGAGTCGGACACGACTGGACTTAATTGTCAGGGGATACCTTTACCTTTTTAATCCACACACACACACACACACACACACACTTACACACACACACACACACACACACACACACACACGAATCTAATCTGTGCACACAGTGGGACTTTTTTTCCTTTTTTGAAAACAGAATTTGATTCTCCTCTCTATGGTTTTGGGAATTGAGGGGTTAACTGGGCTTGCTGGATCACAACCTTGGTCTTTATTGTCATGGAGTCCCTCCAGCTGGATGGTGGCCAAACCATATTCTTCTCTAATCTTCTAAACAATGTCTACCATGTTCATCCTTATAATGAAGAACTCATGTCAGAGCAGTCTTGAATCACTGCATGGTACCCAGAAGGACAAATATTTCTTGATTTGATAGTTTCCAAGAATAGCGTCAAGACCAACGATGCACACAAGCACATATCACATCTTGGTATGTTAGGCTGCCAATTCCTGTGTTGCAATTTGTTTCAGCGTTGTGTGTGTTTTCTGTGGTGATCTTTTCGTTCAAATTGCTAAAACATGTTTTGCTTAGCTTTTTAAAAAAATCTGATAGTTTTAGCTAAGATTGCACTACTTACTGAGATGAAAATCAAACTCCTACATATGCTGTATGCTAAGCTGAACCAGGTTAACGCCCATTTCTGTTTTTTGGGGGGGGAGGGGGCCCTCATAGAATCACATTTAAAGGGACATTTCAGCACTGATTTTCATTTTCGTGAGATTAAAAGTGAAACATGTAACCACAAAGCTGGTTTATGTCATCCCCCTGTTGGAGCCAGCAGTAATGCCAAAAATTAGATATTTGATAGGTTTGTGAGAGAAACAGATGCAGAACGGATGCCATTCCCACAATGTTTGCCTCTTTCTTATCTTTAAACATTCCAGTTGAAGCATTTTAAACAATTAGAAAGCCATAATAATACTAAGAATAATAATAATAAAGCATAACCCAAGTTAATTTAAAACTAATGTGGATCTTGGGGGTTTAAAACCTGTAAATCAGGAATTTAGTTGCAAATCAAACAAAAGCGTGTAGGAGAGGGTCATTTCCTTGCTAATGTTCAGGATTGTGCAAGCTGGAGAATCTTCCATTTTCAACCTCATTTTGATTTTTTGATTTTTTTAGGGATTGCAGTAAAGGTAAAATTGAGGATGATAAAGGAACGATTCCCCTCCGGTTGCACATGTATATCGCCAATAATGCCAGCAAAGGCAAAAAACATTAACAAAAAAGTATTCTTTCTCTTTTTTTGTTTTGGCAGCAGTTTGTACATCACTGTTCTTCCTATTTTTTTTATTTCATTCTGCCAGCTGTCTGCTAAACAAATCTAGCCAGGTGGGGCTTACAACCCATGACTAAAAAACTCACTAGTGCAGCTGTCCAGCTTGCCCGGAGGAAGAATTCAAACAAATGGCAGGAATGAAAAAGATTGGATTTGTTTTCAAGAAAGTAGCTACTGTACCTTTCTTGCTTCATTTTTTGTTCCGTTAGTTAATTCACTGCCTCCTAAGATTCTGTTCAGAACAATGGGAAAACCACTTTCAGTATATTTTTTGATGCGGCTTGGATTTCCTTAATATTTATTCCACATTAGGAGTATTTTTTTAAGAGAGAAAAAATTCTTGGCTGCCTCATGTACTACTAAATGTAAAAATAATCTGACATCTTCCTGAGAAATTGTGAGTAAGCCGTGCTGCAGCTTAACTAGATTTTTAAAATATTCAGCATTTGAATACATAACTAGTGAAGGGTGAGGATTGGTATTGTCTACCCAGAAGCTGGGGGACAGAACAGGCTTCTTTGCACTGCTTCATCAATCGACCTCAACTGTGATTTTCTAGTCAGCAAATGAGCGCTCCATTTTCTGTGTCTGTGTTGAGCAATGCAAGAAGCTCTGCTGAAAACGACTGAATTGCCATCTGAGCCAGAGTTCAATCTAGGAGAGACAATTAGCATGTAACTCAATAAGCCACCTTTTCCTTTTCTTTACCTGTTATCAGTGGCTACAGTTATTCTCAGAGCTGTGTATTTCTTGAGCTTGCAATCACTTTCAGTGTTCTGAGAATCTCAGAATTTAGTTTAAAAGAAAGAAGTAAGTTGCTAGACCTTAAGGTGCAAAGTTAAGCTTGAAAAAATGAGGACACTGCCTGATGAAATCTTCAGACTTTTGTGTGTGTGTGTGTGTTTGTGTGTGTGTGTGTGTGTGTGTGTGTGAGAGAGAGAGAGAGAGAGAGAGAGAGAGAGAGAGAGAGGGGAAAAAGAAGGATGGATGAATATACAGGCTTCAGGGGCAATGTATCTTCAGATGCTGTTTACCTTGCCACTGTCGCCTCTTGCTGTGCTCTTGGTGCAGTTTTTGCAAACCCCAAAGTGTGGTACTTCCTGTTTTATTTACAGGGATCACATGAATAAGAAGTCTCGCACTTCCAGATTTGTGAAAACTGAGAAGAACAGTAAGGAGGCGGATCATCCATTCCCCACTCAAGTTAGCAGAAAGTGGCTTGCATTCATGGTGGGCTGGAGGGAAGCACGGTGGAAGACAGGGTGAAAGGCACCCTGAGTCCACCACCCCCTTGCCCCTCTGCCATCTGTCACTGATGCAAGCCACATCAGGTTGCCTCATTGCTAGGCTGGAAGTGGCAAGCGTTCTAAAGATCAAGGGAAGAATGTTCATCCTTCTGTATTGCACTTTGTTTACACTCAGAAGAAAGATAAATTATGCACAACAAATAATTATAAACTATGGGTTGAGTCCTCCTATGAATGTTTGTTCTCACAAAGGGGGGCAATTTTCATGGATCACTTCTTTCCACAGTCCCCTGCTGCCCAGAAAATTCCCTCCTGAGGATTGGCAGAGTTAGAATGTTGATGAACATTGCATGACATCACAGCAGTTTGGTCAATGGAAAAAGAGGAGGATAGTGAGGCCAGAGACACTGACAGGCAAAAGAGAGCAGCTGGTTTTTAGTTCACAATGAGGGAATCGGGCAACTCAACTGGCAAGCCAGGCTAAATTCCTCAGGCCACCTGTTGTGTGTGTGTGTGTGTGTGTGTGTGTGTGTGTGTGTGTGTGTGTGTGTGTGTGTCCTTCAATTCCACACCTCCCCATCAAAACGTTGCACTGATTCTTCCCACTTGTTTCCCAGGATAGAGTGGGAATGTTCTAGCTGTTGTTTGTTCCTATTGGGTACCTGGGAACTGTGCAGGAACAGGCAGTGGTGTCTGAAGAACAGGACAATTCTCTAGCTAAAAGAGTCCTGAGAGCCAGCTGTTGTCCATTCACTGTTGCATGTTCCTGCTGGGAATATCCATGTGCCTAGGGACCATTTTCAGCTTGATTGGTTTTCTGCCAAGCTGCGGGTGAATGCCTTGCAAGCTGAGAGTTGAGCAGGAGAGCCACCTGGGGGATTAAGGAAAAGTGGCCACCAAGTTTGGTATGGAGTCCCCGTGGAGCACCTCTTGCCATCCTCCCACCTCCACTTAACCCCCTCCTGCAGCGACTGCATCACCCTTCTTCAGGGGTGGGCTACCCTGCCAATAGGATGCTTCCAGCCAATACCCTGGGCAGGGAGTCCACCACAATGATACACATCTTCTGATAGAAAGTGACTGAGAAAAAGCATGAAAGGAATAGAGTGTCTGTGTTTGTTTAAAATGAATAAAAAATGAACAGAATTGGACCCATTTGGTTTCATTTTCATTTGTTCTGAAACAAATGCTAAGAGCTTCAAATGAATAATGAATAGGTTCATTTTCGTTGTTCCATTTCCCCCACTGCTCCCCATTACTCATTTTGATGACTTACTGTTCATTTTGATGACCAACTCCTGGCAGCTGCCATTTTCCCATAGAATGCCCTAAATGTGGTGTGCTGTTGCATTCCAGGGGAAAAAATGGCAGCTTCCAGTAGGGGGCACCTTTTTTGTGGTGATTCCCCCCCCCCATGAATTACATTGGGACATTCTGGGGATAAATGGCAGCCACTGTGAAGCATTGTCAAAATGAATTTGGATTGAACCAGAGAAAGCAAACAAAATTGACAAAGGGGAAAAAGCTGAAAATGAAAACAAATGGGAGCAATGAAAATGAATGAAATAGCAACCCAAACAAGTTGAGTTAAACAAGTGTGTGTGTGTGTGTGTGTGTGTGTGTGTGTGTGTGTGTGTGTGTGTGTGTGTGTGTGTGTGTGTGTGTGTGTGTAAAAAAGCAAAAAGGAATGCTGATTCTGTGATGTGGAACACTACGTAGAAATAAGAAAAGGGGGATATAAAAGTAATAAATATTCAGCAGTTAAGCATATAAGAAGAGTGAGAGCCTGTTGTGGTTGATAAAGCATGTACACTGAACAAGTGTGGGAGGATCGTGGCAGACTTCAGGAGTGACTTTGGGGGTCAACTAGGTTGGGCATTGGCTGGGGGCTTGAGCTCATCTGGCTGGGGTAATCCCTGAACTCCCAATACGGCTGGCAGTGGTAGCATTCAATGCACTGACATGCGATGGGTGTGGATGGGCTAGAGGCCCTGGGAAAAAGTCCTGCCACTATGATTCTTCTCCATCCATCTCATGCATATTGATGCATATTGGTCATCTGAACAGTGCTACTCGGCTCTTTTTACCTGTCCTTGTATGCAGAAATGAATAACTGTGGAGTGTCTGGTTTAAAAGGACTGTGATCACTCCATACAGAAAAAGCAATACAAATTGCTTTTGCTTTAAATACCCAAACATTAACTTGCATTAAACAATACATTACATGACTTACAGCACAATTCACTACATGTTTACCTGGAAGCAAATAAGTCCCACTCTGTTCAGTGGGTGTGTATAGGATTGCAGCCTTGCGTTAATGTATACTTTTAAAAAATGCAAATGTCAGATAATAGTGATTTATTTAACTGTATAGGCCATTTCATGGGTAACAATATATTCCATGCTATTAGAATTCATTAAAATACAATTAAAATAAAATCCCAAGGCAAAAAACATAGGACCTGATATAGCAGAAATGGTGTCCTTTCAGTTCTAATCACCTGTAGGAGGGACGGGAGAACAAGCGGCCTGAATGTAATCCTCCACAACAGGTGATCAGCACTGCCAGAGAAGATAGTACTAATCATCTGCTTGGCAGTCTACATATTGTGCTAGACATGGGATTTTTTTTTCCTGCCAGAGGCATCCTTTTGTGATTCAGTAGGAGTGGACTCAGTAGGACACATCAGTAGGACTATCCAGGAGTGGAAATCTGATTTGACTCTTGGATAACTTTTGCTGGATCAGGACGAGCATGTTAAACCATCCTAAATTACAATGGTTTGCCCTGAACCCGTAAGGCCAACCCAAAGAAGTTACAGTCACATCATTTGATAGGTGCTCAAATTCATGTTGTGCTACCTCCAGTATGAATGTCATCATTGTGGGAATTCCACTTTTACATTTTAAAATAAAACTATGTACCTAGTCCTTATGGATCAAAATTAATTTTAAAAATATGGTTTATTTTTGCGATATAAACTGTGTTGTGAACTTCTTCTTTTTTTGAAAAGCCATCTATAAATATTGGTAATACCTGTAATTATAAAAAATACCAAGAATTGGAAACAGGAAAGGAACTTAGCAGAACTAAGTATATTCTCTTTTATGAGTCCATATATCAAGTTTTCAAAACCAATGTGAAAAGGAGATTTAGCAGTGCGTTTATGTCCTCAGACTCTGGCACAACGACAGCTTCTCTGGTCCAGCAGCTGGCCTGCTGACAGATGAGCCCTGGATGCAGGAGCAACAACACAGTAGCATACCTCAGATGTTGAGAAAGCTCCCACCAGTGGGCAGGCCAAAATGGGGCAGAGATCTAGGTGAAACATAGGTAGGATGAAGAGGAGTGGACAGACACCATATCCCAAACCCCCTTCAGGTGACTGACATGCCCCCAACACTAGATAAACGCCATACCAACAACAGAGTTGGCATAGGAGGATGGGGAAAACCCATAGGGAACAATGCGGGGGGGGGGGGAATTGCCAGAAAATCCCAACTGCCACCACCACCCCTGTACCGCTCGCTCTCTTTAGGCAGAGCATTGGCTAGAGATTACACTTTGTAGCTGATCACAGCACACCAACCTGATTACTTAAGCCCCTGCCAGGGAGGTTGCATCTCAGATGATAGGGCACACAGCAAAATGTTAGCTGGTCAATCTATTTTCCTTTATTTCAAAGCACACAGGAGGCATGCATGAATACACATGTACTTTGTGCTAGGTGCTTGTAAGGAAAGCATGGACTTAGCCAGTGATATACTGGACTGATGGCAAGAAGCCTCAGGTCCACAGGCCAAGAAAGTGACGCCACTTGCATACCCCAAGGGAAGCCCACAGCCTGCCTGCCTGCAGTGACCAGTGTGAGCACAGCTACTACTTGGTGAAGTCGCTGACCTACTCATTTCAGACAGGCCCCTGTGGCTTTGCAAACTCCATGACAGACAATGATATACCAGTAACTGATGCATCCACCCCATACTGGTGCCTGTTACTGGGCTGTCTGTTGGATAATTTGCAATGGCTCAACATTCCTATTGGGAGGAGATGGTTGGCAATGCCACCTGTGTGTTTCTCTTTCTTTCGGTAGCTTTCATGGCCCGCTATCAACACACAATGCTTCAAAAATACGGGAATTGATGCCATGTTATAAAAAGAAGCTTGAACTTTAATGGGGTTTCCGTGACAGGCATACGGAGCAAAAGTTACATTAAAATCCAAGGTTACTTAGCCCAACGTTTCGTTCCAATAACTTGGAACCTCTTCATAGGATAAATCTCAAAAGATCATAGATGGTACTGTCCTCAGTTCACCCCCTGTAAATATAAACCAAAAAAGCACGGGAAGGATCAAACGGTTCAGAGCGGAAATGACCTGACCCGAACCGCGCACCAGCTGTCAAACGGAGTAATCAGCGCTCTCTAAGCAGTTTAAACCACAGCAGTTGTTAATTGGTTCCTCTTGTTGTTTTTCACTTTCCCTTTTCCTTCATGTTGCAAGTCCTGGTCTGTTGCTGTCTCAGCTGTCAGATCGTTCGTCGTAGAATCTCTGTTGACAATTGTTTCCGTTTTTCGTCCCGTTGATAAGCACAATTTCTCATGCACAATCGGCAACCAAATTTTATTTGTAAATGCCAGGTCTTGTTGACGGTTCATAAGTTCTCCCGTTGTTTTTTTACTTATTTCCAATGCTTCCAGATGACGTGATATTTTAAAATTACTTTCTTTTTGCAGGCACCTGGTTTTGTCAAACTGAATCGAGTGTCCTTCTTTTAACGCATGCTCAGCAATTGATGATTGATCTGGGTGTTTAAGTCTTAGAGATCTCTCATGCTCAGCCACTCTTGTTTTTATAGCTCTGCACGTCATTCCCATATAGCTTTTATTGCATTCACAAGACACGCAATAAATGCCTGCATTGGACAAAGCCGAACGTTTATCTTTTGGGTTGCCCACTATTTGTTGAATTTTGGAAGTGGGTCTAAAGATTATTTTACATTTCCTTGTTGTAATATGCGTGCTATTTTGTCTATTGTTCCTTTAATAAACGGAAGACAAGTCCAGACCTTCTCTTCTGCTGTGGTTCTTTCAATTTCGTTATCTTTCTGAACAATCCCTTCTCTACTGGTTTTAATTTGACGACTTTGCTTTGCCCAACATTTATTAATTTGATTAATAGAATATCCATTAGCTTGCAATGAGTCATATAGCACCCTTTTTCTGACTCTATTGAGTACTTGTCACAAATTTTAAGTGCTCTTAAATATTGCAACCATATATAACACCACCAGTTTTGTTAATAATTCATATCATTTTATATAACTATTGCAGTTCATCAGTTTGAAACCTGAATCAAGATTAGTGAGCTTCGATGTAACTTCGCTGTTCACTAAGGTACCCCTAGATAAGACAATGGAACTAATTGAAGATTTAACTATTCCTAGAGATTTAATTCCATTGTTTTACCATTGTCTTACATCTACTTACTTCATATGGAATGGGGAATTTAGGGAGCAAAAAGAGGGGGTGGCCATGGGTAGGCTTACCAGTTTTTCCAGCAGCCCGAGGGGGGCGGAAGTGACATCACGGGAGGCGGGGCAAGTAACCGTGATGTCAATTCCACAAGAAGTGATGTCACAGGGGGTGTGGCCGGCATGTTTAATAAGAACATGTTTAATAAAGCCCTGCTGGATCAGGCCAAAGGCCCATCTAGTCCAGCTTCCTGTATCACACAGTGGCCCCACCAGATGCCTCAGGGAGCACACAGCCAACAAGATAACCTGTTTCCTGCTGCCACTCCCCTGCACCTGCACGTGCACCTTCCAGTCCTTTTTGTTGTGAAATAAGAAAATTTCAGGGAGTGGGGAAAATGCTTTAAATATCATCTGTTAAAGGATACTGGGTTTAAAATGCCTGCTGCCTGCTTCAGTGCAAAATGCTCAGCACAGGCAGCCAACTATATAGCAACCCAATCCAATCCCCCTGCTTCATCAGGATACTAAGTGTGAAGACAGCCCTGATTGGGATGATAGCTAACACAGCCTTTTGGAAGAAGCAAGAGGCAAAGGCACAGAAGACGGGGCTATTTACCATAATGGGAGACTCAAAACCTCACTGCACAGAGGCAGTCTATCTGGGGATAAAAACTGGTGACGACCTTTCCTCCTCCTCTGTTGAGGACTCTCCTGGCTGTCCCAGGGCAGACCGCATGGCTCTGACAAGGGCCGCCCTTGCGGCTGTCAGACAGTGCACCTGCTCGCCCATATGTAGCCCTAGCCATACACCAATGCTTCATATTCTCACTCATACTATTGAAACCACAGAGTTAAGAAAACACAGGCAGGGAATGGAAAGGGGGGGAATTACACACACACACACACACACACACACACACACACACACACACACACACACACACACACACACACACACACACACACACACACACACACACACACACACACACACACACACACACACACACCCCTCTTACCTTGTAGAGAGATAGAAACTCCGTGGGAGTAGAGATAGAATGGAATGCAGATTCAATCTCTACAGTTCTGAAGTGAAAACGAAGTGTTTTTAAAAGTAAGCAAGCCCTCCCTCCTTGTAGTTCACGTCCTTACAGATGCTTCTGACTCCCGTCTCTAACACTTCGCCCCTGGATTTACAAAGGGAATCCCCCCAAATTCAAGAAATCCCCCCCCCACTAGTGTGCTCTTGTTTTAACTAAAAGATACTCCTGCAAGGAGACCTGGCCACATGATCAGAGCCAGCGAAGCCTCCTAGGCGGCCATTTTTTGGGGGGGAAATTTCGGCGGCCATTTCCCCCCCCCAAAAAATCCCCAAAAATCCAAATAAATTTTAAACGGACTAAGGGGGTAATGGGGACCCGGGACAAATCCGGGACAAGCCCCCCAAAATCCGTGAGTGTCCCGGAAAAATCGGGACGAATGGCAAGCCTAGCCATGGGGAACCCCCTGAGTCCGTGGTTGCAAATTTATATATGGAGTCATTTGAAAAACAAGCATTGGATACTGCAACACTAAAACCAGACTTTTGGGTCCGCTATGTGGATGATGTGTTTTGTGTATGGACACATGGAGATAAGGAACTGGATATATTTGTAAAACATCTCAATAATCAGTGCAGGGAAATTCAATTTACAGTAGAAGTAGAAAATAATAATTCCCTACCCTTTCTGGATGTCCTAGTGACACAAAGGAAGATCTGTCAATAGGGCATAAAGTTTATAGAAAACCTACCCATACTGTGAGGTATCTGAATCAACACTCCAACCATCATCCATCACAAAAAAGTTCATTAATAAACTCTTTAGTGTATAGAGCACTTAAAATTTGAGCATTAAAACAATAAATTGAAGAATTTGGCAAGGATACTATACAGTAATATACAGGTTTGGTGTGAAAACCAGCCATGATGACAATACAGAATCTTTTCTGCAAAGCCTCAACTCTGAAGGAAGCAAACTTGGCAGGATGTGGTGAGAGTGGCAGAAAATTTGGAGTAACATTCAGTGGACTCAACTCTTTAAGGAATTTAAATGTAACACATTTAAGTAGTGCTGTTAGACTGCAACCCTATACACACTTATCTGGGAGTAAATCCCATTGAATTCAATAGAACGTCTGAGTAGACATGCCTAGGATTATGGTGTTGGTATTGAAGGTGCCAGCTGCCCTTCTAAATAAAGTTTCTAGTCTGTGTATTCTGTTATATACATTTTAAATTCGCAAGGACCCACAGGTTCCTTAGATCTCTCTTATGACTTTAGGAAACTTTGACCATTTGTTGCTAAAAGACATCTCTTCCAACACCCAAACTGAACACTTCCAGGCTAGAAAAGGTAATTCTTTTGCTGAAGTCCTTCTGCATATCTAGATATAGAGAATAATATGCTCTCATGCAGCGAACAAATTGCTAGGAGCACATAACAGCTGTGAGAGGGCAACAGGTCTTTCTATTCCCTTTTTGCAGATGTAATTCAAGATGTTGGGGATAACCTTTCCAGCCTGCTCTGTGCAACTATCAGAGAGAGACTGCCTCTCATTTTCTACTCCAGCAGGTGAGATTAACAGGAACGCTCTTGCTTTTGGTGACTGGGACTGAAATGACTTGTGGAGCTTCATTATAAAGAAGAGGAATGCGTAGCAAAGGCAACTAATCTCTGGAATGGAAAGACAAAAAGTTTATTTTCCTTTTGTTGGGAATGTAACATTCTCATAGTATGGAAAGCTGCGATGACAGGGAATAGACAAGAATCCCATCTGCCTGTATTTCCATGTTCACATGTAGGTTTCCATTACATAATAGCTTCCAACGAGAAGCAAATCCTGTGTTTACACAACAGTGGAAGGAATAGGTGGAGAAGACAGACACCTGAATGACAGAATCAGGAGAGAATTATTGAAATCAGAATTTACAGGAAAATATGGACTGGACAAAATACAGGTGGGCCCCCATATCTGCTGGGGATATGTTCCAGGCCCCTCCGTGGATACTTGAAACCATGGATAAGAGCGAACACCCCCTCCATGGTTTCCTGAGGGGCCCCCCACCCTGCCTCCCCTGCAGGCAGGCATGCTTCCCCCCCCCCAGCTCTTATTTTTCTTTCAGCAAGCTTTGTTTCTTCCTTAAAACAAACAGAGAAGCAGCCTCCATTGCAGGCAAGTAGAACGAGACTAAGTCCTAGAGAGGCTCTGCAAGGTTTCTGTTAACCTTGCAGAGCCTCTCTAGTACTTAGTCTCGTTCTACTTGCCTGTAATAAGCAGCCAGAGGCTGCTTCTCCTGTTTCTTTAAGGAAGAAACGAAGCTTACTGGGAAAAAAGTAAAAGCCTGGGGGGGTCCCCACGATCCGTGGATAACTGAAACCGTGGATAGCGAATCAGTGGATATGGGGGCCCACCTGTACACGATGCCTTATTTAGAGAGAAGAAAGGCTGTCCAGTGCTAGAAGGAAGAGGGTGACAGCAAGGGAGATCTGCAGACAAGGAAACTACAGGCCAGAGAAGTTGAACAAGTGGTGATAGAAGTAGAAGGGATATTGATTGATTGCATATTGATTTGAATTATCCACCCATGTTATTAGCTGGATTAAAGTTTGTTGATGGGAGCACCAATATGCATTTACCTGTGTTTTCTGAACATTCCATGCTACCACACAGGATCAGCCAATCAGAGTTAGAGGCTTCATTGCTACTACCGGTAGCACAATATAGGTTGTCCAATCCTACAATCCAGCGAGGGCTTTCTTTTCCATCTGAGCAGCCCAAGGTAGAGAGTGAAATGACCTGTTTGAGTTCACACAACTGAAGTGGAAGTATTTCTTTCCCTGTAAAGTGATTGGCCAATAAATATTTAGAACCCAAACCAGACCATTTTAACCATTTTAAAATAGTTCTTTATACACAGGAAACATCAATGCTTTGATAGAATTCAGAAGTGATGAAAAGGTCTGATTTGATTTGCAAGTTACTGAACTGCCTTCCTGATCATATACACCCTCCAGGTTCAAAACTCTTCTCACTCTCACTCTCACTCTCTCTCTCTCTCTCTCTTTCTCTCTCTCTCTCTCTCTCACACACACACACACACACACACACACACACACACACACACACACACACACACACACACACACACAAAACCTGAATATAAATTTTAAGATTCCTTTTCTCCCATCCTAGGGCTTTAATTTTGTTTTTGTGGATTCTTATAATTATCTTACCAGCATGTATAACACATATTTCCCACTTTACAACTGTGGTAAATATAAATGCAGAAATTATACGGCTCCCTGAATAAAGGAGCAAATGGAGAAAAAAAAATACCCTAGCAGGTCTTGAACCTGCCAGTAATCACTCCTACATGTTGTCTATTATAGCCTGGCATACAAACAGTACATTTCCACATCACACAGGTGGAAGTGTGAAGCTGAGGCTCATTTAACAGTGTGAAGTTTCCCAATGTATCACAATTACAGAAACACCTGTGCTTCATAACTTTCTGCTGATCCACTGTGAAAACTCACAGCGCTTTTATTAACATAACCATCAATATGTTTTGTTTCCTTCAGAACCCACAGCGCACTAGGCTTCCGACCACCCCCCTTACTTCTATAACAAAAGTTTTAACTTCATCTCCTCCTTGTGACAGGTGTTTCAGCAGAGCTTGTGATTTATTGGCAATAAGCAATGTACAAGGCAGAAGGCATGTTTTTTTTTTCTTAAAGAGGTGAGGGTTTTTCCCCATAAGGTCCCTGTTATGTACTGAAACTGTGAGCAAATTTCTCCAGCCCAGAGCTCTCTAAGGCCTGGTTCACGCATGTAGCTGAATGAAGTGGAAGAACCTGAGGTGACAGTATAGGCTGTACCACTTCAGACTGTGAGTGAAGGGTGCCATTTTTGAATGGTCCCCTATGTAAAACCATTTCCTCCTGAAAACTGGTACATCACAGAGAAAGAGTGCTATCCCAGCCTACTCCCTGCTGCGTCAGTCTTCTGCTGCGGCAGAAATTTTTAATGTGATATGGAAATATCCTGTGCCCCTCCCTCCTCCTCATAGTAGCCATATGATTTTCCGAGGAGGAGGAGAAAAGAAGCAAGCAAGGTGTATCCTACACCACCCCTCCACTGCCAAACATTTTCTGATGTAATGAAACATTCCCATTATTCTTCCCCATTGTTTGATTTTATGTAAGCTGCTTTGGGAGCCTCGTCAGCTGAAGTTCAAATGCTCTAAGTAAAACAAGTAGTAAAAAGTTAAAGAATATGATTCACCCACCCACAGCTTGAAATAATACAGTCCATTCTACCACCCTCAAGATTATTCCTCCTCATTCTGCCACACATGTAGCGTAGAAGACCAGGCCTCAGAGCTGTAGCACTTTGACTTTCCTCCTGGGTGAGGTGATAAGAGTGCCTGCACTGAACCCTGCCTCCCAAAGAAGTGCCAAGTGTGCCATTAGAGACAGTCGCTCAATGTTGTCAGACCATATTCCTCAGCAGCATCTGTATCTCTGGCCACCTGACATGAGTGCACCAACTCCTGACCAGTTTCACACCTGCTTACCTTCAGTAATTCCACATCATCAAACAGTCCCAGACCATTCAGACCCCACATGTTTATTTCACTAACAGCCCTTCTTTCCAATCTGCTTTCTTGTGATTGAAGAGACTTATGTGAAGCCCTTCCTAGTCTCTGACCTTAGACATCATCTTTCTTGAGCAAGGTCAATTGGCACTAGGGCAGATAGGCAGTGGGTTTCTGGGAAAACTGCTCTCCAGCAAGTCTCACTTCTTTCTCATACAACAAGCAACAAATCTAATGGTAAGGTCACCAGGACTATACATGTTGCCTAAAGGGAAGATGGGGAAAGATGAGGGCAAGGTTCTCTGCTATTGTGCTTTCAACAGATAATGGCCAGGTTTACATATGCTAAAGCAATGGTTTTCAAACTGTGTCTCATGAAAGAGTTCCCCAGTATGAACATCATAATGGCAGACAAGCTTACCTGAAAGACAGATTTCACATTGCTACGGACCTATCCCTGAAATTTCCCCCTGCAGAAGAGTGTTCTAGGGTGCATTTTCCATATATAATGGGTGACAGTGAAACCCAGCTTTTCCTGCCAGCTTCTGATGTAACTGTTTATGTGTCTAGAAGCTGCTCCAGTACCTAGAAGATGCCCACAGGAATTCTGTGGCAGACATGCAGAGGTATGTTGGCTAATGATTCCCAATTGTGGAAAGCTTGGAAACCACGAAACTAAAAGAAAGCAGATGTTCCCAGAGTTCCTTTTGTTATAACCATATCTTTCAGGGGAAGGAATTGATTGATTAACAGTGCAATCCTATCCAACTTACACCACCAGTGCAGCGAGAACGGGAGGCCCCAGAACGGAAAGGGGATTCAAATCCTCTCCAAAGGGGGATTCAAAGGGGATTTAAATCCCCCCTCCCCTCCAAAGCACTGGCGTCACTACAGGGGGGGGGCAGAGCTGTAATTGCTGCTGAAATCCGAGCCTCCCTTACACAGACGAACGAAGCAGCCCCGCCCCCTCACCCTCCCAGCTGGTCACAGAAGCGAACGCAACAGGCAGGGAGTCTCCTGCCTGTTGTTTCGCTTCCCTGACTGGCTCAGAGGGTGAGGGGGTGGGGCTGCTTCGTTCGTCTGTGTAAGGGAGGCTCGGATTTCAGCAGCACTTACAGCTCCGCCCCCCCTGTAGTGACGCTAGTGCTCCAAAGCGTCCTGCCCTGCCCTCCCCCATTGGTTACACCGGTGGTGTAAGTTGGATAAGATTGTGTTGTAAGAAAACTAAAACTGGAACACAGAAGGACCATTTATTTATGAAGATGTCAAGGATATAGATGCACAGTCACTAATCCATCTCATATGAAATTTGGACATGCATTTTACAATATGGAAAGATTAGCATATGCCTGTGCACAAGCAAAGAATCTTTGTAGTTGTTTTGGGAACTGTGCCATTGTTCTGTACTATCTAATTCCATAAACATCTTTATAGTGCTGAATCATCACTACTGGAAAACCAATCGCAGCAAAAAACAACACTGTGCTGATTTAACATGAACAATGAAATATAAATAGTAAAATCTTCTCTAAAAACCTCAATTTAGCATTCAAGCAGGATCCCCCCCCCAGATGCATCCCCCAACAAATAATTCAATTCTCTTCACAGAAATTCAAATCAAGGTATGGCCAGTAACATTTTTAAGCATATGTTTATGCCTAGCTATTGATCATAAAGCAGGTTGTGTGCTCTTACTACACATTTTCGAAAAGGAAAAGAAAAAAGCAAGTTAACACCAGAACACTTAATGTTCCTAAAGAAGATTCCTCAAATTCCTCCACAAACAATGTGAAATAACAACCTAATAATTTTGTATCTCAATCATGTTCAGTAAAGAAGTCCTTTAGATAATTGGCACCGCCTCTGTTCTAGGCCAAAGTTACTTTTAAGTTACAAATACTCACAAAAGGTTTACATTATAAGGAGCTGCTTTGGAGATGTGCAGATTTAGTTTGTAAGTACAAAGTGAACATGCAAATTGCCTTATCTTGTGGGATTCACAAACAACCATCATTCAGATTGATTTAATACATAGCTTTTTATCTTTAAAAGTGTTAATTAGAAAATAGGGACAGTTCTCTGAACACTTAAGAGTAATAAATAGATCAAAACAGCATCCATGCCTCTGTGATGGAACTTCTGAAGACTTTATAAAAGGATTAATACCATTGTCAAAAAGACCACGGTATACATATTTAATAGTGCTACCAAGCTACAATTACATTTTTAGGACTCTATTTGCTAGTTTTTAAACACTCATTATACTACAGAAAAACACGGGGAATTGAGTACATTATTTAGAAGAATTGGTGTGTTAGCTAACCCATAGTTTATCATACATATTCAGTTCACTCGGAGTGGGCAGGTTTTTCCATTTTGAAGAATTATGTACAGTATTTGAAAAAAGAGACATGACATGAAATCTCACTCACTCACACACGCATGCGTGCGTGCATGCACACATGCACGCACACTCCAAAACTGGCTTTTCCATGGATCCTATAGCTAGTATTCCTAGGGTTGTGTCACTCTGTGTCTCAGGTAAGGGATTGCTTACTGAAATCTTTTACATTAAAAAACAAAAGCACAACACTTCTTGTCAGTATGGCATGGAAAAGATTCTAGTCTAGCTTTCTCCCTGCCATGTTGATTTTCCACAGTCAAGGAGGGATTGATGTGGCGGAAGCGAACGCAATTTCTTACCCATAACCTGTCTGAGGATCTCCTGTATCACATGGCTCATCTAAACGTGTAATTGGCCCTAACGTGTTGAAACTGAAACCAGAGGCAGATGCAGTCTTCAATACAAGAAAGTTCAGAGGTGAAAATGTTATCCGTATCCTGGTTTAGAAAATCGTTCAGTCTGTACATAGTATAATGAAATACTTCCGTGTGAATTCATCCAAAGATGATATTTCCAGGGTTAGTAGCTGCTTTTCCCGTTGGTGCAACTGATGCACCCAAAGCTGCCTGACTGTTCATACATATGATTGCAGTTTATAACATCTGCTCCCTGCCATTCCTAATAATTCAATAATAGTTAATTTGGCCAGCATGCCCTATAAATACATTTGCAGCACAGATAAATCTTGCAAAACAATAGAGGATGTTTTGGAGCAACCTTACAATTTTATATTGTTAATTCAGCTTTTAATATGGTAGAAAGAGTTGTGAGATGCTTCAGAAAGGGCATGAGAGGTCTAGCATATAGGTGCCTTAAAACCAAATCAGAAGATCTGAGAGAGAGGAACAATGCAAACTGATAGCAGATGCTGAAAGATGGGAAACGTGATAAAAAATGACAACATTTTATGCTGAAACAAAGGCAAATGACACAATTGGCCTTGTAACTCTCATAGATATGTTTTCTTTGCAATTGGATTACCATTTCATGTTATCACAAGAAAAATTAACAAAACACTTGTGGCACACTAGAGTAGCAGGAGGATGGACTACCAACGCACGACAAAGTGTCTTGTGTAGGCAACATAAAATCATACCCGGGGGTGGGGGGGTTGACAGAATTGCTCCTCAGAGTTGTAAGGTGCTCAAAGGGCCCACGTTAGCCAGGCCTAGAGTCAGTGACCCTCGTCTCAATGAAAACTCATTGAAGTTAAGGATGGATCCGTCACCCACAGAGAAAGGAAAACCATCTTCTAATTGAAAATATGTATCATGTGTTTTGTTCAATGCCCTCTCACTTCCCAATGAGCTCTTGGTCCGGCACCATCCCTATTGAACGTTGTTTCCCCAGCAAGTCATTTGGCTGCAAAACTCCGAACTTGCCTGTACAGATTTTTGCTTTCGAACTGTGGCCCTATTAATTGCTCCCATTATGATATGATTGTACTAAATATTATTATGCTAAAAAAATGTAAGGCCAGACAGAGTATCTGTATGGAATTCTATTAATTTTTCATTTCTAATGCTTTGTAGACCAACCAGCAGCATAAGCCCCTGATGCCAGAGATGTTTGCTCAACATGCTTTGGAGGACCTTCCTGATGCATACAGTATCATTTAGTGTATTTTTCATTCAATGGCCACAATACTCAACAGAGTTCACCATGCTTGTAAATTGATTTCACCAATTCTGTGCTCGATTATGGCTATTGTTTGAAGGACATACATGTTTAAGCATGCATTATAAAGGCAGTGGTGTTCCTAGAGGGGGGCGGTACTGTAAGTAGTGCAAAGGTCTACTTAGCGTTGCACGGTGGCCCCACCGACTCGCTGTCGAAGTCATTCCGAGCAGCGAAGACAACACACAGGAGTCACCGACCCGAGTGGGTGAGGCCACCATGTAACACTGAGTAGACCTGTGTGCAACTTACAATACTACCACCCCCTCTAGGAATGCCACTGTTTAAAGGTTTCAACATAGTACTTAAATAGAGAAGAGTATGTGTGTGCTGGCATTGCGTGATGGCCATGGATAAAAGTGCCTGTTTAGAAAGATACTTCCCCCCCCCCCAACAGATTTCTATAATGGGCAATGATAAAGAAAGATGTTTTGTTCTGGAGAATATGTCTTGTTTACCTTTATGCGTCTTCCAGCTGATGCATGCTACTAAATTAGAACCATTATCCCGCACTGAAATATGCTCTTATTTGAAACACTCCTTTCCCTTCAGCCTCCCACTCATTCCATGATGCTTCCTTTCTCCTTTGCCACTCTCCTTCCCCTGGCCCACTGAATAATAATGTCAGCATGAGAAGCACCCTTAGGTCTAAACAGAATTAATTTTAATGTTTTCCAACTGACTAGGTTGATATTTCTACAGATGAGTTTGTACAAATTGCAATGGACAATTGAGACTGTGATTATAAAGTGGAAAATCATGGTAATTAAGTTGACTTTAACAGGATTTATAGATTCTATTGAACCTAGATCAGAATGACCCAGCAGTCATTTTGGCTGAACCTGTGTAACTGGTGGGTACTATCTCTTTTATTGCGTATGATCAGCCCACGTTTTAAAGTACAGCATATCAATGTATTTGCAGCTCCTGTGCAAGTAGGTTTCCTGATGCAGTTGATTAGAGGGTATACCTGTGACTGTACCTTTTGGCATCTGCAGCACCAGATCAAGAATGCTTTTTGTGTGCCAAGCTCCAGAGTTCTTGGGGCCCTTGGAAGCAGAACTGTAGTGCACTGTTCAGTTGTTCATCTCCACAGGGAGGAAAATGCTTCTGCAGAGCACACCAATGATGAATGTTTTTGCCACCCATCAGTGATTTCTCCCCATTATCAGCATTTTTTTGCGACAGACAAATACTGATCATCAGGGGAAAAAAGTCTTTGGAAAAAAGACGATTATGGACAGGGCCAGCCAGTGGTAGGTGCTACTTAAGATGGCCCAGAATTGATGTCCCCACAAAATAAGCACCCTTGTGTGATAAAATGTGCACCCTCCCAGGGTGATGGGAGGGAGCCGAGCTCTCCTCTTCCCTTTCCTGAGGCTGCTCTTGGCACAGTTTCCTTGCATGCATGCTCCACTCTTCCCGTTGAACCAGGAGCACGGAGGCTGCGTTGAGAGCAGCGGAAGGGAAGGAGGTGGGCAATGTGGGTATAGGTTCTCCTTTTCCTGCCCCACTTGGCTGCTTTCCTAAGCATCAGAGTGGGTGGGGAGAAGGTGAGGTGACCATGGCAAGTTTCTCCCCACCTTCTTAGTGGTGCTAATTCTTCGTTTCTAATGCTTTTAGACTAACCAGCAGCAGCATAGGCTCCTGCTAACCGAGATGCTTGCTCAACATGTTTTGGACCTGCCTGTAGCTGCCCCAATCCTGGGCATAGGAGCACTTCTTGGAACACCATCAGCAGTGGGCTGGAGGAGGCAGCAGAAAGATGCAGGGTACGGGGCACCCCTCATTCACTTGATGCTAGTGTTTCAGGCCCTGATTAGGGGGGACATGATTGACAGCCCAATCCTATTGGGCCTCTTTGCCACTGGAATGTGCATATGATTGAAAAGCATTCTGCTCAGCTGGGTCACCGCCACAAGTGGCGAGTGGCCAAGGTCGTGTGTCAGCGGCCTCTGGAGAAGCCCTGGGGCAGGAGGCTTGACCTGGGGCAAGGGAACAAATGTTCCCTTACTTCGAGGAGGCCTCTGGAACCAGAACCAGAACCCATGATGCAGCACGCTCCCCATTGACGCAGCTGCATCAGTGGGGGAGACTTAGGTTGATCGGACTGTGAGATTTATAAAATTATACATGGCATAGAGAGGGTGGATAGACAAGGTGGAGAGAGATTAGGTTTTTATTTTCCTTTTACAATATTAGAACGAGTTATCCAAAGAAAGTTAATGGCAGGAGATACAGATTTAGTAAAAAGAGGTACTTCACATAACACATAGTCTGTGGAATTTATTATTATTATTATTATTATTATTATTATTATTATTAGTAGTAGTAGTAGTAGTAGTAGTAGTAGTAGTAGTAGTAGTAGTAGTAGTAGTATTTATATACCACTTTTCATCAAGCATTTCAGGTAATTGGCGCCTGCTGGAATTCTGCCATGGCCAGCCCACTTTCCACACCAAGGAATCCTTATCTTCCATCTCTGTACATGATCCCTGTATTCTTGATTCCTCCTTAGTTACATTCCTTCATTTTTGAGCTGACAAATCAGAGCCAAATCCAAATACCAACCTGCTGTCCTTCTATCTTAGCCATCGCACCATTCTGTTTGTCTTTCCACGAGAAAGATCTGGCATTTCAGTCCAATTCTCAGTTTGTAAAGGAATTTGCCTTATTCTGGTGCAAGTCCTTGTTCTTCACTTAGCACCTTGAGGTTCCATCACACACCAATATGCCACCATGTTATTTGAGATGATGCCTCAGACATTGAAAATGAATCATTCAAAAGACAGATACTCAGGGTACTTGCTAGCTACACATTTGCAATGTTAACCCTTCTAGTACGCATGGTGGCCAGCACTCAGTCTGTTTTCAATAACAGGAATCAGTTCCATCCCACTTCTCAGGGCAATGGGTTGCTTGTTCCTATCACTAGTCAACATTTCAACACCATTTTTTTACTAATGCTGCAGAAAGAGAGAAACCTAGCACATTCTAATGAAAACTGAACAATTGTTTGGAAATCTGATAATGTGTTATAGTACATTAGCTGAAAAGTAGGCAGGAGCCATGTTAAGAGAGTTGACCTTTCTGTATAATACCTTCTGCAAGAGCTGCAGAAAGAGGAATATTAAGAGACAGGAGAGGAATTTTAACAAAAAGATGACAAAGTTACACTGAAAGAGGGGGGAAAGCAGAATTCAAGGAGATTAGATAGGTGAAATACCAAGGGCCACTCCAAACATTGCACTTGCCGCATGGATCTGGCTTGAAACAACAGTTGTTCCTTCACAACACTGCTGTAATTTGTAGCACAATTTCCACATCGTTTTTCCACATAGTGGAGAAAGTTTTCACACAAGCAAACTTCCCCTCTCCTCCTTATTGAAGGAAGAAAACACCACAGGGTGGTGTTCGTGTGGTGAGTCTATAGGTAGGCCAGCATTTCCTTTGGTCATAGAGTAAGGTCAAGCGATGGTTGAGAGGTTAAATTTTACGTTTTTTTTAATATGTGCTGACATGTGATTATGTGGCATTGCTGGTTTATGAGGGACCCTGTGGCAAAGCCTAGCACGGATCTCTCATGGCACCTTCCATTCATCCCCTGATGACATATGGGGCAGTATCACTGGCACTGAGGGGTCAGGTAACCCTCTAATGGGCATGGGCTCTCTGTCCTTGCCTGACCTTGCTGACTCCCAACACCTTTGCAAATATGGTACCTTAAGCATCTCAGCTGCTCATCAGTGTATTCATCTCTACAAATCCATAACAATACTCTGCTATCATCGTTGGGTTTTTATTAGTATTTCTATTATAAAATATCTTGGGTGGTAATGTTATGGGATAGGTGGCTGGTAAAAAATTAAAATTAAGTCAGGAATTTCATGAAATGTGACCTAGGCATTTGTGGAGCAAATGCAGACCTCGTATGCCACCCAATTACCATGTTATCTTGTGTTCACAGATAATAAAGTCGGCCCTGAAACAATTCCTGGTCAGTTCTGAGATTTGTAACAGCAGCTGTAATTTTTCTCAGTTGATGAATGACAGTCTGATAGAACCCTATTAAATCTAAGATTCTTGATATTCAAGTATACCATGAACTTCATCCAAAATGGATGATGGATCGTTCTGCTAGTGTGAAAATGGTTTGCCTTTGTAGAGCAATGCTCTAAAGGGGAGTTCATATAGCTATATGTATTGCACTTCTAAGCATAGGAGGCTCATTCATGTAAAGGGGAAAAAAAAAACCTGGCGCAGTATAGTAGGCAATGTATTGGACTTGCATGTGGGGAACTCAGATTCAAATCCCTGTTCAGCCATGAAGCCATGAATGGCTTCAGGTATTTTATTTATTTATTTATTTATAAAGATTTATATACCGCTTTTCTAAACATTCAAAGCGGTATACAACATAAAAAACAAAACACTAAATATTAAAATAAAATTACACACAATATTAAAATAAAATTACAATTAATTGCAACATACATGATTGGTATGTTGCTATCTCTCCGCCTAACCTACCTTACAGGGCTTTTGTGATGCTACAGTGTCGCTCTTTGCTTCTCTGAGCAAAGGTTGGATGGAAATGTAACAAGAAATAGTATCATGAGTTTTATGTGTCCTTCCCCCCCCCCCCAATTTGCCCAATGCTGTATGGGTCCTTGTAGCCCACCCAGTTTCCCAATGTTACAGAACAAGCAACGGTGGTCACAGCTTCTCCCAAAGAACCCAGTGAATTGGGGATGACTTCTGAACAAGCCCATTGGCTTTGCTCAGGTCCCATTTGTTTCAAGGATGTCCTATTGGGGACATCCTAGCCATAGTTTGTGCCTGTCATGGCAATAGTAACAGGTACCTTGTACGGTAAGTGATTGTACCAAAACATGAATCCATGAAAAACTGTTCCAAAGACATTGCTTCACTTGTACAGCATTAAGGGGGTTGTATGGACCAAAAATCACATGGACCAAAAATACCACTGGTATCTGAGAGCTTTGAAATCACTGCATTTCTGGAGTTTTTGGAGAAATATCTGAAATCCTACAGTGGGGGGGGGAGAAGCATAGTGGGGCCGGGGCTGGGGGAATTCAATGCCCCCGGGGTGACAACTGCGGTCTCCTCATGAGGAGGATCCATGGTGGGAGTTTTGTGCTCCGTGGCCGCTTTTTTTGCAGCCACAGGGCTGCATTTACAGCTGCGGAGCATTATGGCGCTGAAATTGATGCACTTTTCTGGCCCTCTTACCTGTCCCAGGTCCTAGAAAGCTTGAAATGAAGCCTTCCAGGAGTGCAGGGGCGCAGGGCGATAATGAGAAACACGTCATAGTCGCCCCCCTCCAGGCAGGCCAGCAACGCTACGGGGGGGGGGGAACGACACTTCTATAAATTGTAATAAGGGGACTGTAAGAACAGTCTTGTAGGATTTTTCGTTGCAAAAGCTTTTGTGAAGCAGAATTGTGACTGTTGCATGATATTTTGTTCCAGACAGAGGGCCTGTCAAACATGACCTAGATAGCCTTCTCTGTCCTGCTCATCAGGGACAACATGTCTTCCTCGTTCCATGCCAGTATTGCTAGCTGCTAAACACATCTCATGGGTAAACCCCAAAGTAGTGACCTTGTGACTACACGCCTGCCAGACCTCCTTTCTAGCAAAAGCAGCTGCTACTCTTGGCATACGAACTGGCCCTCACAGAGTTGAGGAACTATTTTCTGACGTGGGCATTTTCAGACTCCTCAAAGAAACAGCCACTATGATGTTTACACCTATTCCTGCTGAGGAAGATGCTCTGGTTTTGGCAACCATCTCTTTGCTTTTTCTCTACAGAGATGGAGATCCCTAAAAATGAATGTACGTTTTAATTTGTTTTTCTTATAACCGCTATGCATTGGGCAACCATATTCAGTTGCAATATTTTTTTTCTGCATTGTTATAAATACCCTTCTATCATTTCAAAGATGACAGTGACTACTTTTTTTAATGGAAATAACATCATGTTCCGTGGCTTTACTCTTGTCACATCATTCAGAGAGAAAGAAAGAAAAAGAGAAGGATGTTTTAGAACAGTTATATGGAGATATGATGACTTAGCACAGCCTGATGGTGGTTGCATTTCAAGCATTAATTTTCTATAATGAAATGTAATTGCATTAACATTGCTTAAGTGTATTAATGTTTTAAAACTTATTATTGATTGTTAATAATAAAGCTGCTGTCTTTAAACGCCAACTGTTGATAAGCTATCTCTGGAAGCTGGGAGTCTGGAGGACGTGGATAATTTATACCTGCCAAATCTCTTCGAGGAAATTCCAAGTACATTGAAATTTGCATATCCAGTCTTATAGAGGGTAATTAGGTATACACTAAATATTTATTCATCTTGCTGCTTTAACATACGGGTTGGAGCAAGGTTTTCTAACTGGAAATGAGCTACAAAAGCAATGGAAGACAAGAAAAATATAAATACAAGTTTTAATAAAAAATGTGTATGATGCAGCCTGCCAACGTCTCAAATCCAGGTTCATGTAAGCTCACACATTCCCATATGGCTTTACCCACTCACACCTTTTTCAAAGTGACAGGAGAAGGATGCTCGTCGAATTGTCCCTGCAACTTCAGTCACCTGTTGATTGAGAGTGACATCCAATGCCATGTAGGTGACGCTTTCAACATTATACTGGAAGTGCAAAAGAAGAAGGTAAGAGTATTTGCATATCCTCGGCTGGTTCTTATGCCTGACCTCTGAAATCACACTCAAGGAGCGAGGGCACTTATCTGGTGTCACTGATGCTGTTTGTGAATCATGAATAATCCACCACCACTTCATCCTGCATGGCTCCTCCTTTTTGGCATGGAGGTCATTGATTTTCCAGCTGAATAAAAAAGGCACATTTCATAACAGCGATTCAAATCCTACCATCAGAAAAATGGTGCTCCAGCACCACAGTTGGAATAGTGGAGTCCAAATGTTCAGGCACACTCCCAAGGCAGGGCCTCTGAGAGGAATTTTATCAGGGGCTACAAAGTGTCTTTTGGATCCCTTCTCAAAGGGGGAGGGAGAAAAACAGGGTGGGAGAGGGCGGCAACAGGGGTGGGTGGGGGTGGGCAGATCGGGCCCATGGAAGGGGGTGGGATTGGCATCCTTAAAATAAATAAAACGAAAGGATCAGAGATAAGAAAGCACATTTGATTTGAACATCTTTGTTTATGCTAAGAAGAAGAAAGAATTCACAATACAGATAAACTTACTATTTACTTTAGAAAAGGACAAATAAACCTACCCAGCCTAGCCTTTGTTAGCTCAGTGCTGCAGTGCCACAAAAATGGTTTCAAATGTTTAGGGCAGGGGTGGCCAACCTTCCACCATTAGGGCTTCTGTGTTCTTAAGATGTGTGTAGATGACAGAATCTTGGCAGCTGCAACTGCTGATGGTGCTGCTAAAGCAGCTGCACCTGCTGAAATGCCCTCACCTAGACAACCATTTAAAGGGCCAGAAGCATTCATGTTGAAAGGTTGGCCACCACTGGTTTAGGGCCTGTCTTGCCACCAAAATAATGTCAGAAACCCCGCTAGCAGGCCTCATGGAGAGAGCTCATGCCCCTCCCTCACAGCTTGGCAGTGGCGCCCGTAGTAGCACTTTGTATTGTGGTACTTGGAGGCTGGCTGGCCTGTGCAGCAGGGATCCCTTTTTTGCTTCAGAGTGAATGCGCGCCTCCCACAGATTGGGAAATTTCTGGGGCCCCTCCTTTGCCTTCTAGGCCCCCTTTTGAACCCCGGGCCCAGGTACAAATTACCCCCTGCATCCCCCTCTCATGGGCTCTGAAGAGAAAAAGTATGAAGAGAAAAAGTAGAGGCACATGCACACTTTGAAGGTCCATGAAAGCAAGGAACTGGAAAATGGTTGGATGGGTGCCTCTGTAGCCACAAGGTCAGAGACCAGAACTGGTGGTGGATAATAGGCTAGGCCAGTGTTTCCCAAACTTTTTCGACCTGTGGCTCCCTTGACCATTGGCAACCATTGGCCGCGGCTCCCCATTACATGATGTTGATGCCTGCCAATTGGCATTGCACTGTTTTCTGAGGGGATTCTGTGGTACTCCGCGGCTCCCCTGGCTGGTATCCGCGGCTCCCCTGGGAGCCACCCCTCCCACTTTGGGAACCACTGGGCTAGGCTTTAGGTCAAGGGCTCACAGAGTTGAGAGGCAGAGTCAGGCATGGGCAGTGTTGAACCACAGTGTCTGATGCAAAAAGAGACATGGGAGTTATAGATGAGCCAGAAGTTGTATTTAAGTAGTCGCAAGATGTTCCAGGAAACGGGAGCAGGTACAGGTTTTCTCACTTGGAGTGAGTACTGGTTCCCCTATCTTGGCTCCTGTACTGACACATGAGGTGCTCCTCAAATTTCAAATGGGCTGTTTTTGCTGTTTGTTTGTTCTTCCCGGTTACCTGCTTAATATTTGGTAACCAAATATTGAATATTTGTTCAATGCCTTTTTGAGCAATGTTTTTCTGTTCTGTTTTTCTTCTCTTAATAACACTTTGCAGACTCCTCCAACAAAAGGGGGAAATGGCTTTTGACACAAGGGCCAGCCAATCACACAGTCATGCTTTGAGAAGGGGAGAGGAAGCAACACTTTAATTGATACAAGGTTCAGCCAATCAGCACCATGCAAGTCTGATTCCAGAAAGCCAGGTTCACCTAAGCTCAATCTTGGAAGCAGATAGCAGTGGTATGTCAGAGGTGAGTGCTCTTCCATGGCAAACTGAACACTGAAATGATGTACACCTGGATATTCCTTATTGTCATTCAGGAGTCAGACTTGTAAACAATATAAGCAATTTAGTATTTGGTGAAGTGGAGTTTAGTATAACTAGGGACAAGTCTATAAACTTTGCATTTGTGTGTCCACCTGCCTTTGATGTGTGCCTTGCACATGTTTGTGGTATGCAATCTGTGTGCAATGAATGAATGGGAATGAGACACATTATACTCCCAAAGAGCCGTGTAATTTTGATTCCAAGTTTTCTCAATTAATGGCACAATCCTACCAGACTTTGCTGGCCCAGGACCATTGCAAAAGCTGCTGTAAGGCAGTTCTGCTGGACCCAGGCTGGCACAGAAGCCTATGCCAGCCCCTGTGGGCCGGATCCAGATGACGTGGCGCATGGCGCAGGGATGGGGGAGGGTGTTCTGGGGCCATTTTGAGGTGGTGGTGGGCGGATCAGACCTGGGAGAGGGTGGAATCAGCGGCAGCAGTAGCACACGCAATATCCTATCCCCCTCCCAGACCCGTTTTCCCCAACATGGGCCTTCCGGACATATGCCAGCTAAATAGCTGGTGTGGATCTGAGGAGACCCATTTGGGTGGCTGGGGCTTTATCCGGGGTAAGGTGACGCATGTTCCCTTCCCCCGAGGTGACCTCCAAGCCTGCCTCTTTGCGCCTGGGATGCAGTGTTGGCTGCACCGGCCTCGCTGCAGCACTGAGCATACAGTTAGGCAGGATTGGGCCGCCATTCGAAAGAAAAGGGCTAGGAACATATACCATTGACAAGATTGTCTCCTCAAATTATTGCTTTGCTTTTCCTTTGTAAAGGAAAAACTTGTGTATTATTGTAACATTGATACATTTTGTAGGACTAAAACAGTCCATTTGTACATCCCCCCCCCCGTTTAACAAAATGTTATGAATTTTATCATTCTTTTATAATTCAGTAAGAATTTTATTAAAGCTTGATTCTGGAGGGTAGACAGTGGACTGAATAAGTAACTACTTCATTTATGCAGGTTTTACACCCTGGTTGTTGTTTTTCTTTCCTCCCCTTCTTGCGGTAATTTGTCGAAAGCTCACTGTTAGGTGATATGTAACCTTTAATTCAGCTATTGTTAGCACTTTTGTATGCCAGTGAAGGGTTCTGAAATTTTCAGTAGGAAGTGTTCTCCTAATAGGGAAACTTAATTACTCCCCTAGTACTTCAAAACTATCATTGACATCTGAGTTATACGCACTTCATATCTACTGCATAACCTTCAACTCCCAGTCAACAAGGTTGTGTTGTACTTCGTTGGCCAGAACAAGCTATTTGTGGAAGGTTTAATTCTTATTCTTGTTATAGACCTGGTTTAAGAAAAATCCAGGTCCATAAAATCCATGTTTGCACTCTCTTGGTCTGTGCCTTCCTCTCTTGATTACTCATTTTGGTCATACCGTTAAAAAAACATGAAGTAACACATCATTAAGTCATTTGTAGTTTGGAAAGTAAAGGGTAGCTTTTTGTCGTCGTCTTCTACTGCTTTTGACAATGTCTTTCTTTTAAAGTCCATAGTGAAGCACATTATTTGTGGTTTTACCTAAGTTACAGTCCCATCTCATTCCCCATCATTGACAACAAGGCTGATTGAGAGCTCACTGCATCCAGTGGTGGGAGGGGGGAGACGACCAGAAGGCCAACCAGAGGTAAGTAAGAGGTAACTTTTTTACTTACCTCTTGGTTGCCTATGGGTCTCCTTGAACCCATATCAGCTATGTAGCTGGCATGAGGAGAGAAAGGGGGCAGGGAGAGCTGAAAAATGGGGGGTTGGATCCTGCGTGCATGTTTGCTGCTGAGATCCACCCCTCCAGCCTACTCCCCCTTGCCCTGAAATGCCCCAAACCTCCCCCTTCCCACCCCCACTAGCAACTCACCGACACTAGCAGGGCCTTCTGGAGCTGCTGTTGTGTTCGCCATACCTCTGGCCATTTGCAACAGCGGCCAAGAAGTGTGCAACAGTGTCCCAGCTTTCCTGCCACCACAAAGGGCATTGCGCTGCCAGGGCATGAGTTCTGGCAGAGAAAGGCCCAGATAGGGTTGGTCTGTAAGTTTTATAACTGAGCCATTGCATTCTGTGGCACCTTAAAGATGAACCAGTTTGTGATATATGCCAGCATTGTGAGGTAGACCTCCCATTATCAGATGCACATTTATTCTAGTCCAGTGATGACGAACCTATGACACGGGTGTAAAAAGTGACAAGCCACAACATTTTGGGTGATACTCCAATGTTCACCAACAGCCGACAACAACTACAGGATCTCAGTATCAAATAAGTCAGAAAACGCTGTCGCGTGGCAAAATTGCGCTGTTTGCAGACCTGCAGGGCAGTATTCTGAGCTCCTGGAAACCACTTCCAAGGTGCTTTATCCACCTCCTTTCGCCTTGGCACACCCCAGAATTAATTTTACTGGGCGAGCCAGGGCAAAGGAAGTGGCTTCCGGGAGCGAAGAAGACTTTCCTGCAAGCCTGCTCTTGCCACGCAAAGGAAGGGGAGTCTTTTTCTGACTTATTTTTACTTTTAAATTTTTTTTTAAAAGGGGCTCTCAGCATCCGCGGTTCTGCATTATCCGCAGGGGTCCAGAATGAATTCCCTATGGATAACATGGGCCGACCTGTATTCTCCTTGTTAGAGTTACCAAAGAAACTGAATGAACAAAAATACAAGAAAAATGCAACTCTGCACCACCCAGAGCTTAAAATTGATTCTCACCATCCGTATCAGCACGTGATCTGTCATCTTCAGAATTGTGATTGGTGGTGACATGAAAGAGAGAGAGGGAGAGAGCAACTTGCAAAATGTGATAGGAACACGGCAGCTGCACAGTTCAGTTGTCTTCCAACTTTTGTGGTTGTTTGTGCAGTGTAGCTCATTCCGCCTCCCCCCACCCCGTCCTGCCTTCCCACCCGTCTTACCTCCATTGGCAGGTCCAAGGTACTCCTCCGACGTGTGGGAAGCGTCTGGCCTTCCCGCTGGTGCTCTGGAAGCGCGCAACTCTGCATGCTGCAGAACTAGTTTTGTGACTGCTGTAAGGCAAGTAACACTGGCAGAAAACTAGTTCCGCCATTACTACAAGTCCATAGGATTGAGCTGCTGTTAAAGGTCCTTTAAGTGAAGGATTGTAATGGGGGAGAAGTATAAGAGTGACAGCATGCAACATTATTACTGTCCCCAGCCCTCTACCAAACTAGAGCTTAATTTCTTTATCTAGAACTAAGCCCTAGAATTTGTTTTTCTTACCAGACAGTGTCTTTAAATATATCATATTATGGCAATTATATATGCCTCTGAACATATTCAGAGTGCTCTCCCCTCAGTAACTTCTGCTTGGCCCCCAAAATTCAGGTTGAAGGTCATATTTCAGGGTAGCTGGCTTAGCTTCCAGGCAGGCTTAAATCTCTGGCACCTTTCTTTTTGAAGAGCTAAGCACTTGACCAGTCTTAATCTGGCCCCAATTGCATCCTTACCGCCCTGCTGTAGTAGCAAAAATGGAATATCTGCTTTGATTTTAGTCTAAGTTATTAAAGTAGATTAAGCAACATCAAAGTTGCTGAAGGACGTTCTTCAAAGTCAAAGGGTGCATGCTTGTATTCAAATATTTAGCAAAGGAAATGGATGCTCACGTTTGATCCGCAAATTTAAAGAGCAATGCTTAGTTCATCTCTATTTACGGATATTGCTAACAGCTTAATGCCAAACATATCCATAAGTGTTTGCAGGATTTATTGGGCGTTAATGCATTTCAGAGGGAAATGACGTTTCTTCCAGAGATTATAAGTCCTTAGCACATTTTGGGATTGTTCTAGGAGTTCATTTTGTGACTTTTTCTACCCTCTGTTATACTTGCATGCACAGCAGATCAGAAGGGAAGATTGGACTAATGATGGCTAAATTGTCTGAGGAATATTTTCTACCATTTCTTAGCATGCTTTAATAAACCAGTAATTATATATACAGTATTGCCTCACTATTTTGGCTGACTCTGGAGCTGTTTGTTGTAATCAAGGGTCAGGCATTATTTCTGTTTATAGAGCTAAGCAACAAGAAGTCAAGCGTATCGATTATTTCTCCTCATGTTCAGGATTTGACTATTTGACGAGTCTAATGGCTCAATCCTATGCGGGGCTGGTGTGCTGGATGCATGGCTGATGGTGTGATGACTGTTGATCCAACGTGCTGTCCAGGTGGAGAGGCTGGTCCAGCCGCGAGGGGTGAGTGGTGTTGTCCTTACCTGTGGGCCAACTGCTGCATGGTCTCCTGTGGGAGAGCTACTCCAGCTTTGTTGGTGGTGTAGCTCTGAGGAGCCGCTGGGGACACGTCCAGCCCACGATGGGGAGGTTGGGATCCAGCGGCCACTGGCTCCGCCTTATCCCCACCCCAGACCCATCCCACCATGCACCTTGCCCCTTTCCTGCCTCTCTGCTGGTGGGGTTGTGCTGGCAGCCAGACTGTGCCCTGCTGCCGGTGGTGCACCGTTTTCTGACTGCTGCACCGTCATCTGTGCAGCAGCAGGCAGCGGAGGGACTGACACTGTGATGGAGCCATCTTTGTGCTGGTGGTATGTCAGTGCTTCCTGAGGATAGGATTGGGCCGTTATTCAAATAGGAATCATGAGGTTACACGATGTGTTAAACTACCTGAAATCTGAATATTTATCCTAGAAGATCATGAGACCCCAAACCATGGGCTGTCAGCTGTAGGGTTAACTTTGACGCTTAGTATGGTATGCTTAGGACCAATTTAGACACTGTGCTAGACATGCAGCTGCCACCTAACACAACAGCCAAGTGTGTAGCTCAGGGGTGGCCAACCTTTCAACATGAATGCTCCTGGCCCTTTACTGGTTGTATAGGTGAGGGCATTTCAGCAGGTGCAGCTGCTTTAGCAGCACCATCAGCAATTGCAGCTGCCAAGATTCTGTCTTCTACACAACTCTTAAGAACACAGAGGCCCTAATGGTGGAAGGTTGGCCACCCTTGGTGTAGCGCTCCTTCTCTGTACCAGTTGCCTGTGTCATGGCATCATAATGTTCCATGTTTCTCCACCCTCCACCCCCAGCAGCTGATGATGCAGAGTGAGGACAGGGGGAACAGGATGTTGTGGTATTGTAATACAAGGTAAGTTCTACTAGGTAGTGCAAAAGAGAGAAGGAACTAAATGCACAATTGCTCTTTTGGGCAGCAGCCACATGTTGACTGTAACTTTAAATGTGGACTTTGCATATGGAGTGCAGGCACAAGTCAGATCATGGGAGTTGTTTTGTGTGTGTGTGTGTGTGTTTTGCAGTATGTTTGTTAGGGACTAAGAAGCGGGTGGCACATTCATAGCACTTTGTCCAAAGGTCCTATAATTCATCCACAGGAGTAAATTATTTCACAATGCATACTTCAGTTTCTGTGGTTAACAGGATCGATGAAGCCAGACAAGGGTTTATAAATACTTGTAGATGAGATACATTCAGTGAGGGATTATGGGAAGAGAAAGGCATAATGGCTTCGAGAGGTTGTGCTTTTACTATCTAAGGTACCTGGCGAAGAAACAATATCAATTGATTGGTGGCATTCCCTCCATGGCGAAGGGTGCATCACTGTTTGAGCCCTGTTCGGTTCATGTTTCTGTCTTGCTTGGCTAATAGGCCCATTACTACTCTCCTTCAAGGAAAATCATTTGAACTTGACATTTTCATTTTTTCCCTTATCAATAGTGGTGGGAGTAGAGGCTATTAAAATCCGAGGTCTACGTAACCCGTGTAACCCCAGGTACTGACCAAGCTAGTAGTGAAGGCCTGAAATAAGTCAACGAATGGCTGTTTCAAGTTCTTGGTCTCTTGACTGCAACCTTGCAGGAGGCGTCATCATAAGATCAGAAGTTGCATGTGTTTGAAGCTTCAGGTGGAGAGACATTCCCCTTTAGAACTGTAAAATACTCTTTCTCTGTGGGTTGGAATAGCTCACTGAGCCAGCAACTATGTCTTTAGGTCTTGTCACCACCCTACATCTAAAGATCTCATTAGTTCTGGGCAGACTTTAGAAAGTTTAAAAGGCTGTCTACATATCATCTCTGTTTAATTTGCTCCAAGACTTCTCCATCCTTGAATAGTAAGGTTAAGAGATTTTGATTTGTACAGGATTCTGTCTTCTTAAGACTAGAATGGTTTCTCAATCTTCTGTAAGCAAAACGTTGCTTTCCTGTGCTGGGTAGTCTCCATTGGTGGAAATCTCTGCGCCTA